>JAADWV010000164.1:0-60301 GCA_023336295.1 Pythium folliculosum
GAACCTGTTTTTGAAGGAGTCGACGTCGGGTCTGGAGATCCAGACGTACTGGATCTCGCCTGTGGCGTCGATCAAGGGCGCTACGCTGGAGGTGGTGGAGAAGATCGCGGCGCTGCCGAACGTGTTGTCGGTGCGTGAGGCGCGTACCTACAAGATCCCGAAGCCGATTCGCGAGACCACGCTGCACGCCGACATCGAGGCGGTGCAGGGCTACGAGTGGGGTGTGGCGAAGATCGGTGCGCCGCAGGTGTGGGCCGATGGCAACATTGGTCAGGGTATCCGCGTTGGTAGCATCGACTCCGGTGTGCGTGGCACCCACGAGGCCCTCTCCAAGAACTTTGGTGGTGCCTACAGCTGGTTCGACCCCGAGCTGAAGACGGCTCTGCCGCACGATGATAACGGCCACGGCACCCACACGATGGGCACCATTGCCGGTGCCAAGGGTGTCGGTGTTGCCCCAGGTGCCACGTGGATGGCGTGCCGTGGCTGCCGCGACGACGGCTGCCCGGACCAGGACCTGCTCGACTGCGCGCAGTTCATGCTGTGCCCGACCGACACGGACGGCAACAACGCCGACTGCAGCAAGGCGCCGCGCGTGATCAACAACTCGTGGGGCGGCGGCCAGGGCGACGACTGGTACAACGACGCCATCAACGCCTGGATCAAGGCCGGCATCGTGCCGGTCTTCTCGCAGGGCAACTCGGGCCCGCAGTGCGGTACGGCCAACTCGCCCGGTGACGAGGCCATCGCGTTCGGCGTCGGCTCGACCACCGCGACGGACGGCATCTCGAGCTTCTCGAGCAAGGGCCCGACCGTGTACGGCACGCTCAAGCCCGACATCTCGGCGCCCGGCTCGCGCGTGCGCTCGTCGGTCAACACGTCCGACACGGCGTACGACATCTACTCGGGCACGAGCATGGCCGCGCCGCACGTGACGGGCGCCATCGCGCTCCTCCTCCAGGGCGAGCCCAAGCTCACCGTGGACCAGGTGCGCGCGCGCCTGACCGCCACGACCGTCCAGACTGGTCTCCTTGCCTCGGGCTTCACCTGTGGCAACACGACCGACTCGGTGTTCCCCAACAACCAGTTCGGTAACGGCCGCCTCGACATCTTCGGCGCCTACCAGGGCTTCCGCACGACGCCGGCTCCGACCACGAAGGCCCCGACCCCAGCGCCGACCACTCCGGCCCCGACCACCCCGGCTCCTACGACCCCGGCCCCGACCACCCCGGCGCCGACCACGAAGGCCCCGACGCCGGCACCGACGCCGGCACCGACGCCCGCGCCGACCTCGCGCTACGAGAAGGACTGCAACAAGCTGTGGCAGCTCTTCTGCTGGGCCAACTTCAACTGCGAGTGGAGCTCGGAGAAGAAGATCTGCACGGCCAAGCGCTTCTAAACGCCCGGTCAGCCAGTCGACACAACGCCGAACCCGTACCACCGCAGTAGGCAGTTTTGAGCCGCGAGGCTTCCAGGTTCCTCCTTCATGGTCTGAGGCCCCACGGCTTTGCATACTGGTTATCATCACTGATCATAATGAACGTACCAATTGCTCGTATCCAGTGCCTGTGCCCTGAACGTGAGTTGAAATCGCGAACCAAGTGACAGCGATCGTCTTCTTGTTCCATCTGCTGGTTGTCCTTCAAGGCGACAAACGCTGTGACTGTGACCACTCATGGCCCACGAGACCGTTGAGAGGAAGCGTTCCATGCTCTACAGAAGCACAAAGACCGCACTATGCCGCGGTCACCTCTGACGGGAACAAATACACACAGCAAGAACTCAACACGCCAACGGCCGGTTCAGCATGTTTAGGATCATTTTCCTGTGAAGACCCTACCCTACTCACGTGGACTAGCTGTCGACGACATCCAACTCCTGTCGTTCTTGCTACGTCTAGTTGAGCGCGCCCGAGATCGCGCCGCCGTACGGGCGCTTGTCGCCGCTCACGCCGCTCTTGAGGTAGCAGCTCTGCTTGTCCCAGGCGTTGTCCACGAACGTGAACGCCTTGCAGCCGCTCGTGGTCGAGCACTTGTCGCAGCACTCGTCGGCGCTCGCGGCCGCGACGCGGTGCAGGTCGTTGCCGTTGAAGTCCACGTCGCTGGTCTGCGCGCACTTGGGCTTGACCGTGAGCACCGTGGCCGAGACGGCGCCCACCTTGGCGCGGCGCTCGCCCGTGCCGCGCTTGAGGTAGCACGCCGTCTTGCCGTCGGCGTTGTAGTTGACGAACGTGAAGGCCTTGCAGCCGACGGTCGCGGCGCACTTGTCGCAGCACTCCCACGGCAGCGCGCCCACGACCGTGGCGAGGTCGTCGCCGTTGAAG
The DNA here is from genome assembly GCA_023336295.1 of Pythium folliculosum. Taxonomy (NCBI): domain Eukaryota; phylum Oomycota; class Peronosporomycetes; order Pythiales; family Pythiaceae; genus Pythium; species Pythium folliculosum. Next base: position 2,324 of record JAADWV010000164.1, read on the forward strand.
TCGACGCCGACCTGCGGCGCCGCGCACTGCGCCGAGGCCGGGCGGCACTGGTAGTACGTCGGGTTCCACGGCTGGCAGTACTCGCCCGGCGGGCAGCAGCCCGGGCCCTGCGCGTCGCTGCCGCACTGCGCGCCCGAGGGCGTCGCGCACACCGGCGGCGTGGGCTTGGGCTCGGGCGTCGTAGGCGCAGGCGCCGTGGTGGTCGGCACGGGCACGGGCTTGGGCGTCGTGGTGGTGGGCACGGGCTTGAGCGTGCTCGGCGCCGGCGTCGGGCGGAAGCCCTGGTAGGCGCTGAAGGCGTTGAGGATGCCGTGGCCGAACTGGTTGTTGGGCCAGTCCGAGTTGGTCGTGTTGCCGCACGTAAAGTCGGTGTCGTCGTCCGGGCCGCTGTGGTCGAGCCCGTAGCCGGTGACGTCGCGGTCGGTCGTCTCGAACAAAGTCTGCTTGAGCTGCGCGGTCGTGAGCGACGGGTTCTGGCTCAGCATCAGCGCGATCGTACCGGAGACCATGGCGGCCGAGACGCCGTTGCTGCCGACGGTCTGGTAGTCGGTGGTGTTGGCGTTGAACGCCGAGCGCGTGACCGTGCCCGGGGCCGCGATGTCGGGCTTGATGAGCCCGTCGGCGGACGGCCCGCGCGCCGAGTGGTCCCAGGTCGCGTCCGCCGGGTTCGTCGTGCCCACACCAATGACGTTCGGGTAGTCGGCGGGCGAGAACACGGTGCCGCACGCCGGGCCCTTGGTGCCCACGGGGAAGACCGGGACGATGCCCACCTTCTCCCAGACGTCGATCACGGCCTTGTAGAAGCCCGTGTGCTTGGCGCCCCACGAGTTGCTCACGACGCGCGGCGCCTTGCTGCAGTCCGTGTTGTTGCCCTGCGTGTCGGTTGGGCACAGCATGAACTGCGCGCACGCGAGCAGGTCGCTCTGCGGACACGTGGTCGCGCGGCAGCCCTTGCAGGCCATCCACTTGGCGCCCGGCGCGACGCCGACGCCCTTGGCGCCGACCATGACGCCCATGGCGTGCGTGCCGAGTCCGTGGAGGTCGTACGGCTCGGGCTTCTTGGCCTCCGGGTCGTACCAGCCGTAGGCGCCGAGGAAGTTGCCCTTGAGCACCTCGTGCGATCCCAGCACGCCCGTGTCGATCGAGCCAACGACCACGCCCTGGCCGAACGTGCCGTCGGCCCAGACCTTGTGGGCCTCCACGCGCTTGATGCCCCAGTCCTGGCCCTGGATCGACTCGAGGTTCTTGCGCTGCGTCTGCACCACAGTCTCGGCGAGCTCGGCCGTGAGCTCCTCGCTGATCTCGGCCACCTCGGGCAGCGCCGCGAGCGTCTCCACGAGCGCGAGCGTCGCGCCCTTGAACGAGATCTGGTTCGAGATCCAGAACACCTGCGACGACGCGAACAGCGGCTCGGCCTTGCCCGACTCCTGCTGGAGCGCCTTGGTCACGGGCGCACTGGCAGCGGCGGTCGCGGCCTCGAGCGAGTCCTTGAGCGCCGAGATCATGGCGCCGCGAGTCTCAAAGTCGCTCTCCTTGCGGTTAAAGCTATCGAGCACCTGCTGCGCCGAACCGCCACGCAGCGTGACGATGAGGTCCACGGTCGGCGCGGTCTGGAGCGCGCGGTGCACGCTGCGGTCCACGTGCGGAAGCGCCGTGGCGTCCGAGACGGCGACAGCCACCGCCACGGCGGTCGCCAACAGCGTCGCGAACTGGGTCTTCATGGGGGACTCGGAGAGAGAAAGCTGGGGACTGGAAAGGAGAGGGGTGTAGTCGGCGATGCGAATCCGAGAATGAACGAGTTGAGTGGGAGGCCAACCGGATCTGGAGACCTTTGGTGGGGGAGCCGGCCAAACGGGAGGACGAAGGCGGAGGCCACCACCGGCCTTGGTGAGGGCGAGGGGCGCCCGTACCCGCGGCACATAAAACGCCGCCGCCTGTCAACGGAAGGACCTGTGAGGTTACGGGTCACGCGACGCGACAACCGAGACGACGCCGGCCTGGAGAAGCGAGCCGATTACGGCCACGGCGTGAGCGCGACTGCAATCCCCCTTTCGACTCTAAGTGTGAGCCCGTCGACTAAATAGGAGCGGCCAAAGGGCGGCGCCTCGCGCCAATGGGGGCGCGGCACCCTGTCACAGACGTCCCCTTTCACTTGTGATTGGCTCCACCGAAAGGCAACTCGCACTTGATTTGCTCCAGGCAGATCCTTTTTGTCGTCCATTTCGCTGTGGCCCGGGGAAGATCTTTAGGCGGGAAGGGAAGAGCACGGGCGTGACCCGCTCGTCCACCCGGCTGTTGCGGGCACCGACGCAATGCCGGGACGGCGCGCGTGCCTCGGGCTCGGTCGGAGCCACTCACGTCACGCTGCGTCTGGTCTGGGGCCGGCTCTGTCTCGGCCGCCGTGCCGGGAACACTTCATCGTGGGAGGCGCGTGATGGCTCAACGCTTGTTGACCCAGTGGGCTAGCTTCCCGTGACTCTGATCGTGATTCTCGAAGGCTCTGGCTGCCGTATCGTCGTCATACAGTACAATTTACACAACGATCTATTGGTTTTCACACCGGTATAAGCGGGATCGACAGGAGTGGCACGCATACATAGGTCTAAGAGATACAGGAGGCCGCGACGCGTGCTCACGGTCTTGCGTGCGGAGCCACGGTCGCCGCCTGCAGCGCGGAGAAGTGGGAAGTCGGCTCGACGGGCGAGTAGGACGAATCCATGGTCGAGCAGCACAGGCTCGGCTTCTTGAACGCGTCGTCCAGGTCCGCGTCGATGGCGTTCATGTACTCGTGGCTGGCGCGGCAGTCGGCCGAGCAGAAGCCGCGCTGTGGCAGGTTCGCGGCGTCGTGGACAGGCGAGAACTTGCGCTGGCAGTTGGTGCATCTTGCGCGCGTGGCAGTGCTGCCCTGCTGCTTGTCGTTGTCGCCCACGAGGCTGTCGCAGCTGCGTTGTCGCCGGAGCTGCTGCGAGGCCGTCACGTCGAGCAGCTCGTTCAGCACGAGCACCATGGCCCAGCCACTGCCGTCGTTGCTGCCGTACGAAGGTGTCTCGTGGCACGCGGCGCTGTGGCGGCGGCGCAGCGGCGTCTCTTGTGCTGGAGGCGACGTTCGACTGGATTGGCACCGCAGCGACGCCGCGCGCGTAAGCTTCATGAACGTGGAGCGGGGCCACGTAAGCGTTTGCGGCAGGAGCGAGGACGCCAGATCGATTGAGAGCGTGGAAGCCATGGCACTTGGTGTGTGTGTGTGTGTGTGTGTGGATCGTGGCTGTGGGCGGCAAGGCAAGTTGCGATGTGGCTGGTCTCGGCGGCGCGCGAACTCGCGCTGAGGGCGAGATGCGTTCATCCTTCCTTGCTGAGTAATCCTCAGCACTCCCTCCGCAGGGTGTCATGACATGAAGCCTCGGCAGCTCTGGGACGCGGCGAAGTGATGTCGCGTTGGTCTAACGCGGGCGAACACGCTCTCGGGGTGTGGTGGTAAACGATCATCCGTAACAATGCGGTAGAGACGCGAGCGGCTCTGTTTGACTGGCATCCAAGGCTCCCGACGGTGCTACGCCTTCTCTCCCTTCGCTCGGTCTGCGTACCGTACATTCGACTTTCACCACCTGCAGCGTTGAAGTCGCTGAACTGAAAGCTGTTGTTGGGCTCGTGCACAATCTCAGGGCGAAATCGACTTGGGAGAGGACAGCAAGATGACAGGATCGCGACGCGGCGGCGCCGTCTCTTTTGCAGCCGCTGGTCGACTCGATCTGATGCCGAGCGACACGCGACACGAACACAGGAAACAGCGTCAACTGACCGCATCACTTGGCTTGCTTTCTTTCTGAGCTGCCAAATATCCGGTACCGTACCCGGTACCGTAAGGGCCGTTGTTATGAAAAGTCCCGGGAGCGGGAGCGGGGCAAAAATGGACGTAAAAGGGACTAATTGGATACAGTATGGATTTTGGTGGAGGTGAACATACATGACTGGAAACTCGTCAAAATGGAGCGTCAGAGGCTACAAATTGGCGAGCAAGTAGAGGAAGTGATCAGGATCACAATGACATGCTTTTCACCACCTTCACACGGATACTTTCTATTTTGTGATCGATCTCCCAAACATACTCCCGCTCCCGGTGTGTCCGAAGTTTGTCGGGAGCGGGAGGAGGATAGGGTCCCGGCGTGAGACTAAATACACAGCCTTAGCCAATAGAAACATCGTATTTGCTCCCGGGAGGATCGTAAGAACGGCTCTAAGTTACGCAGAGACTGTCCGTGTGACGATGCGGCGCGGGCCGCCACTGGCCCAGCGCCGCGTCCCTGCTGAGGCCGCCCGGTGAAGCAGCTCCGCTGCGAGACCAGGCAACGAGAGCCAGCAGACAAGCCAGCGGCGCGTGGTCGGGTCGGGTGGCACGACCACGCCAGCCGAGTTTATGTTTTAGCGTGTGGGCTGTGGCAGCGACCCGCCGGGTCCCACACGACTCACCAGGGAGAGATGCAACTTGAAGAAGCCATCATGGAGTGGATTGTATTGCCACCGCGCGCGCTTCTTTTAGACGCGGGGCTCGCCGCGGATCTATGGCGCCAAGCGGTCACGTTGTGCACGGCATATCGAAACCCGCGCCGGACGAATGTCGTGCGGAGCATCGGAAACGGTCGTTGCCGGACTACCGGTTGCCGGACGTTGCGACACGGCGACCACGGTCTCCGAAGTCTTCCTGAGTATCGACGACCGCGCTGCCACCGGCTCATCCTGGACCACCTTCGGTCACTGTCATCATCAGGTTCGTTGTTTGGAGCGGAGGTGCCATGCCATCACAAAGACCAAACCAACGACGTGCCAGCAACCGGCAACGAAGTCGGTGGTTGCCCAGTCAGACCGCACGTTTGGTCCCCGGATTGGTGCACGACGTGGCGGCCCGGGGTCGAAGGCCGCAACATGGTGACTCAAATCCAGGCGGATACCGGTATCATCACGTTTTGGAGCACTAATATCAAAATTTGAGATAGGTGTGACACGCAAACAAGGTTATACAAAAACGGCACTTGTTCTTTGTTCGTTCAAAATGGAGCAGCGCCACTGGGGATGCCAGTCGATTGCTCGGCATGTGAGGTGGCGAAAGCGGTTGGCGATTCATTCCGCCCCCTCCAGTAGTCCACCAAGACGCCATTTCATCCTACAGCCGAGTTCTCGATCTACGCTCGCTCCCCTGGTCTCAGTCGTCTAGACCGGGCTCGGGGCAGGAGTCTTCTGGCCCGGGTTCTGGATCGGCGAGTCCGGCTTCGATGTGATGACGGGGCACGGCGTGGTCTGGCTCGGGACGTCCGGCTTGGAGGTGATCACTGGGCACGGCGTGGTGACATCCGGCTTACCCGTGGTGGGAGCAGGCGTGGTCTGGCCAGGCTCCGGCTTCGAAGTGATCACTGGACACGGCGTGGTGACATCCGGCTTACCCGTGGTAGGCGCCGGGGTCGTCTGACCGGGCTCAGGCTTGGAGGTGATCACCGGGCACGGCGTCGTGACATCCGGCTTGCCAGTCGTCGGGGCAGGCGTGGTCTGGCCAGGGTCGGGCTTGGCGGTGATCACCGGGCACGGCGTAGTGACATCCGGCTTGCCAGTCGTCGGGGCAGGCGTGTTCTGGCCAGGGTCGGGCTTGGCAGTAATCACCGGGCACGGCGTGGTCACGTCCGGCTTCGACGTGATCGGGCACGGCGTCGTCACATCCGGCTTCGACGTGATCGGGCACGGCGTCGTCACGTCCGGCTTAACAGTCGTGGGGGTAGGCGTCGAGGGCGTCGGCTTGCCCGTGGAAGGAGCAGGAGTCGACGGGGTCGGCTTACCGGTCGAGGGGGCAGGCGTCGACGGGGTCGGCTTGCCCGTGGAAGGAGCAGGCGTCGAGGGCGTCGGATTGCCAGTGGAAGGAGCAGGCGTCGACGGGGTCGGCTTACCAGTCGAGGGGGCAGGCGTTGAAGGCGTGGGCTTGCCAGTCACCGGCGCATCGCTGGGCGTACCGGTCACCGGAGCCGCAGACGACGGCGTCGGCTTGCCCGTCACGGGGGCCGCGGTCGTCTGGCCGGGCGTCGAGGGGCCCTGCGTCACCGGGGTCGACGGCTTGCCCGTCGTGGGGGCCGACGACGGGTTCGCGGGACCGACGGTGCCAGGCGCGCCAGCGCCACCGCCGCTCGCCGAGGTCGGGGCGGGCGTGGGCTTGGGGCCCTGCTGGTTGCTGCCGCTGTTGTTGGAGCTCGTGGCCGGCGTGGGCTTGGAGCCCTGCGAGGCGTCGCCGCCGCTCACCGAGCTCGGGGCCGGCGTGGGCTTGGTCGCCGGCTTGAGGCAGCCGACCGACGGGAACGTGCAGCCCCAGGTGTTGCCGTTGACGATCTCGCAGACCGAGTCCTCCTTGGCGACGCACTTGGAGCCGTCGTACGACGGCAGGTACGGGTGGCAGTCCGCCGTCGAGACGTCGCCCTTCATGGGGCAGGCCTTGCCGGCGGGCGCGGCGCCGGCGCCGGAGCAGACGCCGCCGCGCGCCGCCGGGATCGTGTACGTGGCGTCGCGGCAGACCGACACGGGCGTGGCCGCCACGGACGCGAGCGCTAGCGCCGCCAGGATGAGCGTGCTGGTGACCTTCATGGCGGTACGGAGTCTCTACTTACACTGACGCGGGTCGGCGAGAGCAAGTCGGAGTGGGAATGAGCGGCACGCGGCACGCCACGCCGTCGCTGGCAGAGGACAGAAAAACCGGCCCCCACCGTGTGTTGTGTGGGCGAAAGAGCGCGCAAGCCATGCGGGTTGTTGGCAACAACTTGTTGCACTTCCGAACGTTCAGTTCTCGCCCACCGTCAGTGCCGTGTGTGTGACTCGCGCGCGTCTAGGGATTCACCCCAACCCCCCAGTCGAATCCATCAACCAGCAGGTGGTCCCCAGCCAGGACGTCGATCTCTTTAGGGGCAGAGACGGTGCAGAGACGGTGGCAGCAGTGCCATGGCGCGATGTGATTGAGTGAAATGATGGCAGTCGGTGGCAGCTTCGGATCAGAGTGCCACGGGCTGTCTCGGCCCAGCCACGCTTGCGACAACAGCACCGTCAAAAGGAATCTCCAGTGCTCCACGTGTCCCACTTTCCGGAGGAGTGGGAACTGCGCCGCCAAGCAACATTCACGACGAGACCACTCTCTCGTCAGCTATCATTGCCATGGCATGGCAGGTCGGTGGCAAGATTGGTGCCAGCAATACATGGCACTGATGTTTTTGCGTTTGGGATCATCGCCAGTGGGTTCCGTTTTTGGCTACGCTTCTTGTGGGCGCCGTGCTTGCCATCGGAAAAACAGCACGGCCATGGCGTGCTGAACCGAACCCACCCAAGTGCCGGCGAGCGTTGGGTGCAGTCGTGCTCCGGACGTTTTGGCACAAACCTGGGTTGTGCCACGGCGTGTGCAATTCGCCCATCGCGAATCTTTGATTGGTTGCCAAGGAGAGAGTGATTCGGGCCAGATTCAGATTTCGCCAGCGGATGTTCAACATCCTATCGGGAATCGCAGGGTACCAATCTAAAAGATGATTTGAGCTCTGATTTATTACCGGATGGACTGTCAAAAACACTCTCGGTATACATTCATACAGGTACTGAATGGGCTGCTGGGGTGCGGCCACGTTGGCCGCATCGCATCAACCAGCGCCAACTCGCGAATCTTTTCGCGCGCCGAGCCTGTCATGGTCGCTGACAGCAACTCGGTGTCGCTGGCCGATTCGCCGCGAATCTGATGCGCCACGCTCGTGGCGCACTGACAGTGTCAGTTCCTCTGGAATCGGAGGAGCCATCGTGTCTAACATCACGGCTGTGGCGGTGCCATTCGGGGACCAGAGGCCGTGGCATTGCCGGTGCCGAATCGGCATTGCCCATGCCACGCTCCGATCCTCACGGCAAGTTCAACGGAGCCATCGCTTCGGCGGTAGGCCGCCACGGCTCTCCTAGGACAGTAGTCAGCCAACAACTCGCTCATGCGCAGCGATGCCTGGCAGTGCCAAGGTACCGTCCTAGGATAACCACTGTCTCCCAGGGCCCACTCATCCAAAGCGCCCTCGCAACGGCGCTGCAGCAAAGCACGCGACGCAACTCCACATCTCCACATCTTCATCAGCAGATCCCGTATCATGCCCGCCAGGTTACAAATTGATCCCGAAGACGTGGGTCTGTTACTGTAGTAAATTCTAACCGGACATATCGAAAAGCAAAGTGCACTGTACCCATATCATATTATAAAACACTACACAACGTAGGGCATCACGGCCTCACGAAGTACAGCTCCATGCGGTGCTCGGCCTCGCAGAAAGGGAACTTGGAGCCGTCGCCGGCGTCGGGCGCGAACAGGTTCTTGCCGGTCTTGTAGGTCACGTACGCGCCGAGCCCCGTACAGATCACGATCAGCAGCGCGCCCACGACGCGCTCGTAGAGCGGCATCTGCTTGCCCATTTTCTTCTGGTAGAAAACAATAGGCAGCACGATCGCGCAGCACGTGATGCAGGACGCGCCGGCGAAATCCGAGAGGTCGATGAACTTGTCTTGGAGCACAATCGCGACAACGACCATGACCGCGATGATGGCGACACGCAGCAGCACGTACTTGAGCACGGTACCGGCGCCATTGTACTCGGCAGCCTCGTCGCTGTGTGGATCGGCGTCCTCGACGGTGGCCGACAGCTTGGCCGACTCGTCCTTGGGCGTGCCGCTCATTCGGTACGGCAGCGCGTCGACAGCGGCTTCCTCGTCGATGGCGTTCGGACCTTGGTGCATCCGCAGCACGACGCGCTCGGACACGTAGAAAACCGGGTGCACGACGACCGAGAACGCGATCGTGATGTGCATCTGCATGAATAGGTAGGCCATGACGGCCGAGCCGTAGCGCGCCTTCATGCCCAGGCTCGTGAGGCCGGTCGCGTCCGGGAACACGTTGAACAGCAGGTTGCCCGAGATCTGACAGCCCACGGCCGAGTATCCGGACCACGCCATCACAACGAACAGCGCCGTGATCAAGACCATGGTGATGCACACGACCTGCGGCATGCGCTCGGGCTGGCTGTGCTGGCGTTGGAGCGACGGGATCACGACGGCAGCGCCGTACGCTAGCGCCAAGTTACCGAACGTTGTGACAACCTGCTCGAACGAAATGTCCGGCTTGGGCACACTCGGATGGCCGTCCATGCCATGGAGCAACATGGCGATGCCGATGACGTCAGCCACGATGGTCCCCATGCAACCAACAAAGGCGATGCCGGCGCCTTCCTTGAGCGTCGGCGTCAGGCACACCGGGAGCACCATGAGCGCCATGAAGACGATCCAGAACGTCTGGCTGAACGCGTCCGGGAAGAGACCGTCGAGAAGCAGCCCGCCGAGCACGAGGAACGCCGTGGGCACGAGCGTACACACAAGCATCTGCGAGATCACGACCGCGTAACGACCGCCGCGGCCCATGCACCACTCGCCGAGGTCACCGAAGGTCTTGACCGACTTGGGGGCGATGAGCATCACGCGGGACACGGCGACGGACGCATAGACGTTGGCAAAGCCCATGAATAGGATCGCGACCAGCCCGAGCGCCGGGCCGGCACGCGCAAAGTTGGCCGGCATGCCGAGCGTGCCGATGCCGCAGACCGTGCAGAAGAGGTTGAACGCGACCATGGCGTCGTCGCGCGTGAAGAGCAACTGCTTCCAGTTCATGCTTCCGGTGTCCTTGTTGTTCTTTCGTTCGGGCTTGCCTGGAGTGGACTTCGCTTGAGGAGTCACGGTGCGAGCGACGGGACGAGGGGTGATCCCGTGGGGTGAGAATGCAGAATGCGACACACAGCCTGGGCTTCGCCACACGTGTATCAATGCGCCATCCCGTTCTGTGGTACCAGGCATTTCCTGCGACATGGAATCACTGCGTCGTAGTATAGCTTGAATAATGCCCCATGCCGATTAGACCCCCCGGGTACGTGGTGCTCCCGACCTCTCGTTTCCATACAATTCCGCTGTACTTCAAGCAGCGGCACCCCATGAGGCACAAATGACGCAGTCTCTCGAGCCAGCGCGATCCTGCTGTGACGCTCGTTTACACCTGCCGCGTCTTTTCTTTTCGTCGACAGGACTTGCGCGCTACGAGACGAGCCCAATCGCGCAAACGTCCCAAGCTCCAGCCCCAGAGCATCATGACAGACTGCGCTGGATTACACCCCCTTGCAGTAGCCACCCTACAACTTGTTGGATGGTTTGGAATCCGACCTGCGACTCCAGACTTTGGCGTAGATCCCGGACGAGGCCACAGCGCCTGCTCGGATCCCGCCTTCTCGAATATCTGGCCTCTTTGGCTGATCTTTCCGACACTAAACTATGAAGTAATACGTAGTACAAAATGACGCATTGGGTATCTATTCACATCACTCGACACTAGAGTAGGGGGCGCTATCCGTCTCTACGGCTTGACAAAGTACAGCTCCTTGCGGTGCTCGGCCTCGCAGAACGGGAACTTGGAGCCGTCGCCGGCTTCGGGCGCGAACAGGTTCTTGCCCGTCTTGTAGGTCACGTAGACGCCCAGCACGGTGCAGATCGCGACCACGATCAGACCGATCACGCGCTCGTAGAGCGGCATCTGCTTGCCCATTTTCTTCTGGTAGAACAGGATTGGCAGCACGATCGAGCAACACGTGATGCAGGACGCGCCGATAAAGTCCGAGAGGTCGATGAACTTGTCCTGGAGCACGATGGCCACGACCACCAAGATCGCGACGATCACGATGCGCAGCAGCACGTACTTGAGCACGGTACCAGCGCCCTTGTAGTCGGCCTCGTCGTTGTGGGCCTCGTTGTCCTCGTCGGCTCCGATCGCCGAGAGCTTGGTCGAGTCCTTGGGGGTACCACTGGCGCGGTAGCTGAGCGCGTCGCCTGTGGCGGCGCCGGTCTCCTCGTCAGCCAGCGCCGGCACGCTGGATCCCTTGTGCATGCCCAGCACGAGGCGCTCGGACACGTAGAAGACCGGGTAGAGCACGACCGAGAACGCGATCGTGATGTGGAGCTGCATGAACAGGTACGCGAGCACGGCCGAGCCAAAGTTGACCTTCATGCCGATCGTCGAGAAGCCAGCGACGTCCGGGAACACGTTGAAGAGCAGGTTGCCCGAGATCTGGCAGCCCACGGCCGAGTAGCCGGACCAGGCCATGGCGATGAACAGCACGGTGATGATGATCATCGTGATGCACACGACCTGCGGCATGCGCTCGGGCTGGCTGTGCTGGCGCTGGAGCGACGGGATCACAATGGCGGCGCCGTACGCCAGCGCCAGGTTACCGAACGTCGTGGCCAACTGGGAGACTGAGACATCGGGCTTCGGGACGGCCGAGTGGCCTTCCATGCCGTGGATGAGGATACCCACACCGATGATGTCGGCCACGAGCGTACCCACACAACCAGCGAACGCGGCGCCGGCTCCTTCCTTGAGCGTCGGCGTCAGGCACACGGGCAGCACCATGAGCGCCATGAGCACGATCCAGAACGTCTGGCTAAACGCGTTCGGGAACAGCGTATCCAGCATGACGCCGCCCAGCACGAGGAACGCCGTTGGCGCGAGCGTGCACACGAGCATCTGCGAGATGACGACGGCGTAGCGGCCGCCGCGACCCATGCACCACTCGCCGAGGTCGCCAAAGGTCTTGACCGACTTGGGCGCCACGAGCATGACCTTGGTGACCGCCACGGACGCGTAGACGTTGGTGAAGCCCATGAAGAGCATGGCGAGCAGGCCGTAGACCTGGCCGGCGCGTGCAAAGTTGGCTGGCATGCCGAGCGTGCCGATGCCGCAGACCGTGCAGAAGAGGTTGAACGCGACGATCGTGTCGTCCTTGGTGAAGAGCAACTGCTTGAAATTCATCGTGGGAGTCGTTGGAAGAGGCACTTGCGAAGTGAAGGGAGGAAGAGAGTTGGAGCTGCTGCCTGGAACGGAACGATGCAAATTGCAGACTGATACGTCCGTCGCGCTGGGTCTGGAACGGAGTTGCCCGGTGGCAGCGACTTTCCCTTCGTTTGGTCCGGACGCTCGTGTTGCTGTTCAAGATCCCCCAGAGTGACAGCCAATTGCGCAAACACTGTCCTCTCGCAACGCCGGCCCGGTGTTGCAGGCGCCTGTGCCAGACGCCACAGGAATGCGCAGCGCAGGTGTTGCCGCGTCGTCGCTGGGTCATGGCCAGTCGCTGCACTCGTCGACAGGCAAGCGAGGAGGATCCAGCGGAGAAATACGAGACGGGCCAAGGGAGATGCTTATTCTACACTGTAGTAGACGAGAGAGAGAGCCCTTCCCCTACCATGTCACATATCGGTAACGGCGACGCTGATTGGCCAGCGAGGAGCTCACTATGCCGCTTGATCATCTTGTGATGGCTACATTCTAGGTTTTCGGGTGACACAACTAGTCTGCCGACGTTTCATCCCTGGAAAGCCGGAGCCGCTGTGCAGCTGCGGTGATCCGGCGCTTGCGTTCATCTGCGGGTGCAAGGCCACGCGCCGAGGAGAATAGAGCGTCTGCGACTCCGAGGACTCTTTGCCTCCGAGGCGGCCACGCTCTTCCGCGGCTTCGGTTGCTCCCCGTTTGAGCAAACGAGACTCCGGTATGATCGCTCAAACCGAGCTGTTCGGCGGCAGCGGCGATGTCGTCGTGACCCTTGGTGGATCTGAACGACTACTTCTAGTAGACTACGCATGCAGTGAGCTGCTGGAAAGTACCCTAAACGATAGAATGCGCAAAAGGCGTTCTATATGAACGTAGCCCAAAGCGCGGATCCATCCTTCGTGCCTTGGGAGCATACCGTCAGTGACGATTATTCCCGTTGAAACAGACAAGCGAAACGGTTTCTTCCACACAAGACAAACGACACGGCTGCATTTTGGTAAAGGGGTGATGGAGGAAATGAGGCTAATTGTCCCATCTCGTGGTGAGCTTGGAGACGGTGAGCACCAGCTCCGGAGTGCTCTACGGCTTGAGGTAGTAGAGCTCCATCTGGTGCTCAGCCTTGCAGAACGGGAACTTGACGTCCGAGTGCTCGGTGACGAAGAGCGCCTTGCCCGACTTGTAGGTCACGTAGGCGCCGAGCACGAGGCACACGACAAAGGTCACCACGGCGGCCACGCGCTCGTACATGGGCAGCGTCGTGCCGAACTTCTTGAGGTAGAACGCGATCGGGATGAGAATGCAAAGGATCGTGTTGGCGCACGCGCCGATGAAGTCCGAGAGGTCGGTGAACTTCTTGCGCAGCACGACCGCGACGATCACGAGCACGGCGATGACCGCAACGCGCATGAGCACGTACTTGAGCACGTTGCCGGCGCCCTTGTACTCGGCCGACTCGATCTCAGCCTCCTCGTTGTCGACGCCCTCGAGCATCTTGTTGGACGTGACGCTCCAGGCCGCGCTCGACGAGCGCTTGATCACTTCCTGCGGCGTCTCGCCGCCGTGGTAGGGCAGCACCTCGATCTCATCGTTCTCAGCGGTCTTGTGCATACCGAGGATGAGACGCTCGAGGATGTAGAATGCCGGGTGCAGGAAGACCGCGAACGCGATCGTGATGTGGAGCTGCATGAACAGGTACGCGACGGTCGCCGTGCCGAAGCTGCTCTTGAAGCCGATCGACGAGATGCCGTCTTCGTTCGGGAACACGCTGAACAGCAAGTTGCCCGAGATCTGGCAGCCCACCGCAGAGTACCCGGAGTACGCGAGCGCGATGAACATGAGCGTGATGAACGTGAGCGTCGCGCCGATCACAAAGGGCATGCGGTCCGGCTGCTTGTGCTGGCGCTGGATCGTCGGGATCACGACGGCGCCGCCGTACGCGAGCGCGAGGTTACCGAACGTGGTGACGACCTGCTCGAGCGACACGTCGGGCTTGGGCACGCTCGGGTGGCCGTCCATGGCGTGGATGAGGATACCGACACCGCAGATGTCGGCGATGATCGTGCCCATGCAGCCAGCGAACGCGGCGCCGGCGCCCTCCTTCATGGTCGGTGTCAGCGACACGGGCAGCACCATGAGTGCCATGAAGACGATCCAGAAGACCTCGCCAAAGGCGCGCGGGAAGAGCGAGCTGAGCATGTTGCCGCCCAGCACGAGGAAGGCCGCGGCCGTGAGGAAGCACACGAGCATCTGCGCGGCGACCACGAGGTAGCGGCCGAATCTACCCATGACCCACTCGCCGAGGTCGCCAAAGGTCTTGACCGAGCGCGGCGCCTGGAGCATCGTCTTGGAGACCACGACCGATGCGTAGACGTTGGCGAAGCCCATGAAGATCATGGCGATGATGCCGAACAGCGGCGTAGCGCGTGCAAAGTTGGCCGGCATGCCGAGCGTGCCGATGCCGCAGACGCCGCAGAAGAGGTTGAACGCGGCGATGGCATCCTCCTTGGTGAAGAGATACTGGCGGAAACTCTTCATGGGATCTGGAGGGAGCTGGTGTGGTGGTGGAGGTCGGTAGTGGAGGTGGTCGTGTCGGCGAGCGCTGGCAAATTGCGGACTGGGAACAGAACGCCGTGTGCAGATCGGAGAGAATGTCCCACCACACCTGCTGCGCTCCTGGGGGATACGCTCTGATGGCGATAGTTGCTCAAACAGTTCAAACAACAAAGCACCGCTGGGTAGTTTAGAATGGGAGAGGCGACCCGCCGGTTCGACTGAGCGAGACCAAGAGACCGAGAAGCGGAAGGCAACGCGAGGCTGAGTGAGTCGCGTGCATAGCCCCGAGAGGGGGTATAAGCTGGAAACAGCGCCGGGGGTGGATGAGCAGCTGATCCGCTGTTGCTGACGCACAACAATCTCCTGGCCAGCGCGCGCCTCACAGAGGCCGGGAAGATCGCTTTTGGGTTCGAGCCCACGTACAGTGTAGTGTTCTCTATGACTGTGGCAGTGGAGAATGATGGGTCGGGTGGGCATCTGTCTCTCGCCTGCATTATCCACGGGATCTGTGACAGAAGCGAGTGCGGAGCGACAGAGAGGAGCTGCCGTCTAAACAACAAGCAGCATGTCCAATTCGAGACAAACATGGCATCCTGGTTCTGTTTTGCTGGGTGCCAGGCTCAGCAGGAAAACTCGGCATCCTCGGGCTCCAGTTGCTTGTGGTAAATCAGTACTTGCAGATCCGGATGAGATCCGAGCATGACGGCAACGCGCCCCGGCTCGCGGCGCCGCCGTTCCCATGGCCGTAAAGATCCGGAGCGAACCCGAAGCAAGCGGATGGACATGCGACAGCACCACTCCAGCTGGCACGCGACGCGCACATGTCCTTCATCGTCTTGCGGTTGTCGAGTTTTGTGCCAGGATTTTCTCGCGTTGGTAGGCTCAACTGCGTGTGGTTGGCGAGTGCCGCCAGCGATGGCACCGAATGGCACATGCCACTACAACCGGTAGTGTTCTCCAAGCAAGAGCATTTGCGGTTTGGAGCCGTCTTTGGTGCGTTCGGCCTCAGCATGGCACTGATTGAACTAACAACTGCACATGTTTGGGAAAAAAGATCTGCCGCGTCTCGTTTTCGTGCACAGCAATGGCTCATCTCTGCGCGGGTCTGTCTCTCTGGATCTCTGGATCGGCGCAACTGAAACGCGCGGAGACGGAGCAGCATGTGCCTGTGCCGCGGCCATGTCTCACTCCAAACCAGAAAATGACTGGTCGTGCGTGGTGGCGAAAGCGGGCTTCTAATTTAGGGCCCAGGCAACATGGCTACATGGACTCCCCTTCCAAAAATCCCGCACGTCGATTAGCGGCTTCTGTGCCTTCATGCCAGCGGATTACGGCGCCTCGCTGTCACGTGGGCTGTCCACTCATGCGGATGGTGTCAACTGCAACTTGCAGTCCCGCAAAGGCCTCGAGCGCTCTCTCCCCCCCCCCCAGGGAATCCGCGCGACTTGCTGGGTTCCGCTTGGTCTCCATGGCAGCGCAGGCGGCTGTGGGTTGGGCGAAGGGTGTTTGCGTGTATGTCGCGGCCTTCGCCTGCGAAAGACAGCCCTGCGTGTGGGGGCCTCGGAAGTTCAAGTGCAACTTCGAACGGGCGTTCGAAGATGGCGCCGCCGTTGAACTTTGGAGGGATCTGTTCGCGGACTCAATGATCCCGAGCGGTGGACTCGTGCCACGGAGAGATGGAACTGGATCTCGGCTCCTGAGCCAGTGCTGCTGACGTCAGGGCTACAGTATCAGACCACGGTGTCCATGGGCCACAGACAAGCACGTGGGTGGATCTTCCAGGCAGGAAAGACGCCACGGCTGTTGAGAGGTGGGGAGTGTGTTGTTCCTACGTGACTAATGGG
This sequence comes from Pythium folliculosum, assembly GCA_023336295.1. Classification (NCBI taxonomy): domain Eukaryota; phylum Oomycota; class Peronosporomycetes; order Pythiales; family Pythiaceae; genus Pythium; species Pythium folliculosum. Next base: position 18,620 of record JAADWV010000164.1, read on the forward strand.
GTGATAATTTCTCTGCTTCCATGCGCTGGGTGCCGCTATTTGGCAGGCGTCATCCTTGTTTACGGCTTGACGTAGTAGAGCGCGCCTTGGTGCTCGGGCTTGCAGAACGGGAAGACCGGGTCGTTCGGGCCCGGGGTCTGGTCCGTGAAGAGCTTCTTGCCCGACTTGTAGGTCACGTACACGCCCAGCACCGTACACACCACGAGCACGAGCACGGCGGCCGCGCGCTCGTAGAGCGGCATCGTGTGGCCGAGCTTCTTCATGTAGAACACGATGGGCAGCAGGATGCAGCAGAACGTGTTGGCCGAGGCGCCGACAAAGTCTGAGAGGTCGATGAACTTGTCCTGGAGCACGACCGCGACGACCACGAGCACCACGACGATCGCGATGCGCAGCACCACGTACTTGAACACGGTCAGCGCGCCCTTGTACTCGGCCGCTTCGTCGTGGCTGTCGTCGCTGTGGGCCTGCTTGCTGTGGATCGACGAGTCGTCCTTGGGCGTGCCGCTCGCGCGGTACTCGAGCCCGGCGTGGTCGCCGTGGACGCCGTCCTCCACGCTGCTGTTGGCCTCCTCGTCCGTGAGCAGCGCGTCGCTCTTGTGCATGCCCAGCACCACGCGCTCGGCCAAGTAGCACGCCGGGTACAGCAGCACGGCGAACGCGATCGTGATGTGGAGCTGCATGAACAGGTACGCGAGCACGGCGGCACCAAAGTTGGCCTTCATGCCGAGGCTCGAGACGCCCGAGGCGTCCGGGAACACGTTGAAGAGCAGGTTGCCCGAGATCTGGCAGCCCACAGCCGAGTACCCGGCCCACGCGAGCGCGATGAACAGCAGCGTGATCACGACCATGGTCACACCGACCACGTAGGGCATGCGCTCGGGCTGCTTGTGGTGACGCTGCAGCGACGGGATCACGACCGCGGCGCCGTACGCGAGTGCCAAGTTGCCGAACGTTGTGACGACCTGCTCGAGCGACACGTTGGGCTTGGGGACACTCGGGTGGCCGTCCATGCCGTGGAGCAGCATGCCCACGCCAATCACGTCGGCCACGACCGTGCCCATGCAGCCGGCGAACGCAGCGCCCACGCCCTCCTCCAGTGTGGGCGTGAGGCACACCGGGAGCACCATGAGCGCCATGAACACGATCCAGAAGGTCTGGCTGAACGCGTTCGGGAAGAGCGCGTCCAGCAGCGAGCCGCCGAGCACGAGGAACGCCGTGGGCGCGAGCAGGCAGATCGCCATCTGCGAGACCACGACCGCGTGGCGCCCGAACTTGCCCATGCACCAGTCGCCGAGGTCGCCGAAGGTCTTGACCGACTTGGGCGCGATGAGCATGACCTTGGAGCACACGACCGAGGCGTAGACGTTGGCGAAGCCCATGAAGACCATGGCGAGCAGCCCAAAGACCGGGCCGGCGCGCGCGTAGTTGGCCGGCATGCCGAGCGTGCCGATGCCGCAGACGCAGCAGAAGAGGTTGAACGCGACCATGGCGTCGTCCCGCGTGAAGAGCAGGCGCCGCAGGTTCATCTTGGGAGGATAGAGGAGATTGGAGGCGGTGGCTGGGCGACTGGGCAAATGGGGAAATGAGGGGGTGGCCTGGTGGTGGAGCGTGAGTGCTGGATCGGATTGTGGTGCTCAAGATCCGAGCCATCCACGATCCCAGAGCGAGAACGGGCTCGTCGAACCCGGCGCGCCAGAGAGCGTACGGAGCCGCCGCCAAGGCGCGTGGTGAGGCGACTGGCGGCCAACAAAAATGCTGAGCGCGAGTTCTTGTGGCTGGCTGTCGCACGTGAAACAGCACACACGCGTGCGGGGACTGTGACGAGCCAGCCGCTGGTGCTACACTACTGTACACCAGAGGTGCAGGTGGCGGATCATGTGACGAGCGAGCGTACGCAGGTTTTATTTACTATTCGCACCTTGTCAATGGCAGGTTTAATTGGGAGAGTTGCCCTGAGTACGTGGTTCTGGACCAGGTTTTTAAAATGCATTTCTAAACCTACCTGGACCTGTCCCCAAATAGTTTGTGGCGACCTGATAATTGGCTGCCGTCGAATCAAGATGATTGTGGGGAGCCGCTCCACACAATCATGTTGATAGGACGGCAGCGTGCGTGGCGCGGATGGTCGTCAGACCATCCCCCTCGTTGAATCGTCGCGAGCGAAACTGACCCCACGGAGCTGCCGGTGGCTTTCTTCTTGGTGCCTGCCGAACGGGCCATGCCGGAAGTGGCTGTGTTGCTGTATGCGGTTTGGTCGCCGTCCAAACAGAGCGCGCAACTCCGGCGGGAGGGAGCGTATCACACATCCACACCCAGACCAGCGCCACGCAAGACCTCGAGACCAGCGAAGACGAAATGGATGCGAAGCTTTTGTTGTTTTGTCACGGACAGAGTACGAAAAAGCGCAGCAGTCAGAAGACAAATCCGACTTTCTGCGTTCCCACACGAGCGAGGTGATTCGCTACGTATCTTCATCCCGGTGGTTCTCTCTGTGTTCGCACCTCGCATCACCCGCCCGCATTGTACTCGATCTCTTCAAGGAACGCGACGGCTTTGTCGCACTCGCGTTCCTTGGCAAGCTCGGCCAGGCCGGGGCAAGACCGTAGCAGCTCGGGATACCACGTGTGCACACGACGCAATGCGTCGGCGTCGTTCGCTTTGATCAAGGAAGTCGCCTCGAGCCAGTCGAGTTTGTCCTCGCTCACCGGACCCGTGATAGAACACGAAGGGTGTGAGTGGACACGCTCGCACGCCTCCGCGTGGTGCTCGAGGAGCCACTGCGCGATCTCGCGCTTGTCGAACTGCGCGGCCTCCTCGAGAAGCGTCGATTCCGCGGGCACCTCGACATTCTCTATCAGCCACTGCAGAATTTCCAAGTTACCGACGCGGATCGCGGCGGCGTGTGCACCAGCAAAGTTTAACAAACGTGCGGCCTTCTCGATGCTGGTTGTTTCACCGTGACTGGCGTGCGTGTACCAGGGGGCGGGTGCTGTGTCGCGGATGACCTCGAGCATCGAGAGATCGTGTTCATACACGGCCTGGATAGCCCAGGAGAGTGGAGCCTGCATGCGACCGTACGGATCTTGAACGGACGGCGTGCAGCTGAGCAAGCGCTCGATGACCCACGATGGGACGCGCGGGTCGAGCAGGAATGGGTGGAGCGGCTGTTCGGCGGAGGCATCCTCGCTTGTGGGGTTCCAGAATGTGAGACTACCCGTGGCCGCAGCCAGGCCTCGAGTGTGAGCAGCATCGATCGCGAACTGCTTCGCGTCCGCTTCACAGCACACACGGATGAGAAATTTGACGGGATCAACCAGCGACGTGGTGCTCAGACTCTCGACGGCCAACAGCACGGCACTGAGCCGACAGCTCTCTGCACCAGCGACCAAGTGCACCGCCCGTAGCCAGTCTGTGCCGCATTGACGCAGGCTGGCGGCACCATCCATTGCTCGATATGCGAGGTCCTGACGGCCCAGGATGTCCACCACGAAGCGGATGGTTTGCAGTTTCATGGAGCGACCGGCTTCGTATAACGCAGAAGAGATCACTGAATCGGCGTCGTCAGGGTACCGACTCTGCAAGTCTGTGTAGACGTTGAACATGCCACCGAGTAGCAGGTCGGGGAGCAACTCTTGTGCGAACAAGCACGGGAAATGATCGAAGAGAAATTGCGCGGTACTCGGTCGGTTGTGTGTCAACGCGAACCGAACGGCTGTGGTCACAAGTGCTTCGTTGAACATGTCCAGTTTGAAAAAAGCCGGGTACTTGTCAACCAGGAACTGGACGACCGGAAAACTGCCCTTCTCGAGGGCTCTCGACACGGCTCCAAATGTACAGCCTTCGCTTCGGTTGACGTGAAGAAACTGGACGACTTGGAGGTGTCCGTTTCCGGCCGCGTAGTCCATCGCGTTGGTCGTGCAGCCTTCCGAGCGGTGTTCGTGCAGAAATTTGACCACCGCGATGCTCCCACGCGCAGCTGCTGCATCCATGACGGCCGGCGAGAACGCGACGTTTGTGTGGAAATGCAAGAAACGCACGATCGAGGTTGTCTGGTTACTGGCCGCGAGCTGCGCGGCGTCGGGCGGGAATCCTCCCTTGCAGTTCTCGAGGAGGAACTTGACTCGGTCGAACCTTTCTTGCTTGATCGCTGCAGCCATCGCCTTCGATGTGCAGCCTTCGCTCCGATGGTAATGTAAGAAGTCGACGAGGTCCCAGTCGCCGTTCTCAGCGGCACGGTCCATGGCTGCGGTCGTGGCCGTCGCAATGCCCTCCTCTTGGAGAAGCTGAACGATGCCAAAATTGCCATTTGCAGCAACCGAGTCGATCGAGATCGGCCAGTGCGGTGATATGAGGCCCCTAGCGACCCAGGCTTGGGCGTCTGCAAGTCTCGAGTCGTTTTCGTCGTCGCTGAGCCACTTGGTACACACATGCTGAAATCGATCTGCGAATCGAACCACGATTTCCTGAACATCCTTGTTCGTGTGCGTGATGATTTGCATCGCGGTGTATTCGTCCAGGCTGTCGGCGTAGTGTTCGACAAGGAACTCCAGCACCTCGCGCCGCCGCGAGAATAGCGCGCCACAGAACCCGACGTAGAACGCTGAGGGGTCGCACTTTATGTGGCCTCGTGCGTATAGAAACTCGAGAATCGGGAGATCGCCACGGTTGATGGCGGAGGTCAACATCTCGGGCGGGATAGGAAGAACTCGTATCTCTTCGACAACCCAGCGCAGCACGCCAACGTGCTTGATCGAGACGAGGACGCTGGAGACGAGCGTGTTCATTTCTTGCGTGGGAAGCGGTGCATATTTCTTGAGCACATCCAACATGCTCGCGCCCCCGTTGGGCGCCAGGCGCGTGATCGCGTCGTACCACGTGTCCTTGAGGTTGTGTCCGAGCGCCGAGTTCTTGGTCACTAGCGCCCACTCAAGAATGTCCGGACGATTGAGCCGGAACGCGATGGTGGCGACGTCTCCTAACGCGAGCGCCTCGATCTCGGGCTCCTCATCTACTATTCCTCGGCGGCGGCAAGAGAACGTAACGCGCGTGGCCACGTCAAAGAGCTCGGGCGTGCCGTGCTGGACGAGCGTGTGTACCAGTGTGGCGATGGTCCGCGGCGTGAGCTGGATCGACTCGAAGGGGGGTTTGTGGGTGCGCCAGAAGTCGTAGAGCGGGAGCGGGAGCCCGCGCTGGAATGCCGCGATGTGTCGAAACAGGTTCGCGTCGGTCAGCACCAGCGACGCCATCGGACTTCCCGAGTGTGTCGTCGCCAGGGGAATTGCCAAGTGACCGGTGCGTAAGGTGCCGTTCCCTTGGCAAGGTCCCAGGTTTGTTTGTGAGTCACAACACAAGCGAGTGATGGTCACTTGAGCTGACTGGTCTACCGGTACTGTATTTGGACGGTTTTCGAAGCTGGTTGATGTAGCCATGAAGGCAAACCGCGAGAATCGAGATGGACAAACCATGAACGCAGGGCTGGGAAGCTCGGAGTGCGTGCTTCAGCACCTGAAGGAGCCCGAGTCTATCTACCGCGACGACTGGCGCGTTGGTGTTTTTTGACCGCGGCTTGATACGAACCTTCTACAGTACTCCCCCGATGAGATCGCACACGAACGGACTTGGTCCTCATCAAAGCGCGCGCACAATGAGTGGAGGCAGCCCGCGCCAAAGGAATAACGGCACTGACGATTCGTTCTTCTTGATGCGCAGCTCACAGTCAGCTGGGAAGCCACGACGAGGAAGCACCCGGGAAAGTGTATGAGGGATACTAGTACACCGTGGGTATGGAACGCGCCCGGAATTTGCATCTCACTGGGATTGATTTATACGGTACAGAGGCCCTAGAAGCGTGTGTCCAGCGCCTCTTCAAATGTATGCACGGCACACCCACGGTGAGATTCTGATCCTCATCTCACGCACTCATTTTAAAGACAGACTCAGCTCCGTGTGAGAAAACTGAGATATCGTTCGCGTCGTCTGAGAAACTGCCCGGAAGGAAGAAAGGGAACCCTCGCGCGGGCATCGTCGAGCAGAGCGAGAACGAGGGAGCCCCGCGAGGATTCATTTACCAATCCGCAACGCGACCAGGTCGATCGTCAGTCTCATGTTCAAGTTCGTGAAAGTCGAGTCGCTACCCGTGCTCGAGAGCGCTCGACAAACGGGCGGCGTGTTGGTCGCGCACGAGAGCGACGCCAGCGATAAAGACCCACCAAGTCCCCACAAGACTCCGACGAAGATACTCGCACTGGATGTTCAGGTGCGCCTCGGGCGTCTGCTGCTGCTCGTGGCCGCCGTCGCGTGCTCGATCCTCGCGCTGGTCGTGGTCTGTTGGCAAGGCGTGGTGCTCAAAACGTTCCCGGCGGCCAGCAAGTCCGACAGCGCGCGTTCGAAGCTGCTGGACGATTACAACTCGTACTCCGGCACGCTCGCCGCGATGGTAGGGCGGCCACTCGAGATATTCGTGGGGCTTCTGGTCCAGATCCTGTTTGTGCGCTGCGCCGCGACTCTGATGCTGCGCGTTCCCGAGCCGAGCTCTCGCGTGGGGATCACGGTGCTCGTACTCAGCGCCGGCGTCGGCTTCTTGCTCAACAACGCGCTCAACGCACTCAACGTCCAGCTGCGCATGCTCGATGTTCGGCCCACCATCATGCCCAACGATCTCAGTGTCGCTGGCAGCGAGGAGGCGCAGGCGACGAACAACCGTCCCGTCACGACCTCGGAGGCGACGGCGCGGAACCCGCTTTCTAATACCGTGCTCCGCAACCTCGTGCTACAGCGCGCGGCCAAGTCGCCGCTCAACTGCCCATGGATCAAAGATGCACAGATCAAACCGACGGTGGTTCCCGACGATCTGGTCGAGTACGGGATCCCGCAGCGCGACTGGCAGGCGCGGCTGCTGTCCGAGGCGATCGAACCGCAAAGCCTACGCCTGGTCCTGAACGCAACGGACGTCGGTGCAAACGCGGCCGTGCGAAGCGATGATCTACCGATGCCCGTGGCGAGGGCAGCCAACTTGTTCATGAACGCACTGCTGCTGATGGGCAGCTTCCTGCCCATCGAGGGGGAAGCGTCGTACTTCACACGGAGTTTCCCGAACGTGACGATCCCAGGGAACGAGATGAGCCCCACGGGTTCGGCGGCCGTGATGGCCGGCGCGCTGCCGCCGCCGGGTGTCTCCGCAGACGAGAAGACTCAGCGCGACTGGTTCCTGAACCAGTCGCAAGAGATCTGGCTGCGCCACGCGCGACTCGATCGATCGGACGCCATCCGCCATAATGACATGGCGCTCGAGTTCTCGCACGTCCAGATCACGCCGGCGATCGCGTTCGATGCCGTCACGTTTGAAATCGAGCAGCTCCAGACGTCGAGCGATGACACGCGCACGAGGACGACCATGGATCGGTCCCAGTTCGGCCCATGGCCAGCGCTCGGTCAGCTGGCCAAGATTCGGTTTAGTCTGGACGAGGATGTGTACGATCCGCCCATGCAGGTGCAGGTATTCGCCGTGTGTGTCGACGGCGCCGGCGACGAGACGCTGCTTGCCAAAGCCTCGTACTGGGACGGCGACTCTCTCCCACCGACTGACGTCAAGGTGGAGTGCAATGCGACCTCCACTTCGTCGCTACTGGTCGTCAGCGTGTCCAAGCGCCTCCTCGCAGACAAGTTGGAGCTGCAGCCCGGTGGGGACAACGCGACCGCGACGGGTCTGCGCAAGCTCTACTCGTACACGGTGGGCCGCCTCGGCTGGGAGCTCGAGGATCTCTCCGAGGTTTTCAACGCCACGTGCAACACGCGCAGCGGGCACTGCCACGGCCTGCGTGCGGCTCTCACGCGGTCGAACACGAACGGCAGTTCACAGCTCGTAGTGAGTGCGGAGGCCCTGCCGCTCGCGTACGTGTCGGCGGCCAACTACCAAGACGCGTACGCGTACGGGAACGGCAAGCAGCGCTCTCGACCGCTTGTGCGCGTCCACGAGCCGCCGCCGCCACGACGTAACGACACATTATACGACATGTTGGCCGGAGACCTCTTGCTCCCACACAACGTCCACGACTTGCAGTGGGAACAGCCCGACCTATGGACACGATGTAACTCAGTGCTTGAAGACCGCCTGCAGCTCGTCGTCAAGAACCATCTCTACATGGAGCAGAGTCTCCAGCCAGCCTACACCGCTGCAACCTTCTTCCTCCTACAAAACGCCGTCGTCAAGGACACCATCACTCTCGATGCCACACGCACCTCGCTCAAGTTTGACGGCAACCAACAAGACATTGCCGTGCGCGTCTCGCTCCCAGCGCTGAACGCGTGGCTCACGCTCGCTGGGTGTGCGCTGGTCGTGGCGTGTTGCCTGGCGGTGGTCGCATGGCCGAGTGTGCTGCGTCGACGGTCCCAGCCGGATGCGCTGCGGTCGATCACGGCGCCGCACGCGATCGCGCGCGTGCTGCTGGACGAACAGCGCTTCCCGCCGCTGCTTCTTGATCGACGTGTACGCGATCCGGACCAACCTGGGAGCGACGATGGGGAGGCTGTAGAGCACTTACGTGTAGAGTCGGTAGCACTCCTGCAGCCGTCATCTCCTCGCGCCACCTCAATTGTATGAGAAGGCCGAGTCTGGCTGACTGTGAATACCAACTCGGGCGATGAGCTGCCATGGCAACAAATGGGTAGTTCGCAAACAAACGTATCCTCACAGGGTAAAACGCCTACAAAGTTTCATCTCATTATTTGGTGAAAAACCTCTTTTTATGGGAAAGGACGTTCAAAGATTGGGCATCTGGTCCAATCACTGTTGAGATAAACATGAAACAATTCAAAAATGACCACTTTTCAAGTCCAAAAGCGATAATTAGACAGAATGAGCTGATTCAGCGGGAAAAAATGGCCAGGTCGGAGTGGAAAAAAAATTCCCCTATTTTTGAAATTCGTCTGAGGTGTCGTGGGAGAACAGAAATTTCTCTCGACAGAGTCCGCCTCCAGAGGTGCTGAGGGTCTCTGCGTGTAGCCGAGATCCCCTCTACAGTTTTCCCTGGCCTCAGCGCAAAATGCAAAATGATCGTTTTAGACCGGAGACCACTAATCAGCCAATGAAATGGCAGGTAAAGAAGCTCGGTACCTACTAGTCTTGATGATCAAATATGAGAGGAATACGCTGTCCTGGGTTGCGCTGAGGCCAGGGAAAACTGTACACGCCAGTACCCGTAACTGAGAACTGAGGTTTTATCGTTTACGCAATGTTTGTTTGCCTCCTACCCAAAACAACAAATCACTCAGTGGACAGCTGTCCAATCCTGAATGATATATCAGTTGCTACAGGTCGGCTTTGACGGTACCCCCTTCACAGCCCCATGTGGGGTTCCGCGGGTATCAAATCTCCGGAGGGCGCTGCTGACTCATCTGCGGCAAGTCCTGTGGGCGAGAGAGTCGGAGTTGGACACGACATTCGGATCGACCTCCACTTCGACCTGCGTGGCGCTCCAACGCTGTCGGCCACTCGCTGGGCGTCCCACGCTGACCCATGTCGACTCTTCAAAGGAGCCATCACCGCTCCCACGACGGGGACAGGCGCACGAGTGAGTTGTACTGTCCGTCCAGTGAGTCGGCGCGCTCATTTCGGTTTTTGACGTGTTTGGGGAAGGCACTGTCCCGCTCACAATGGCCACGTTTGACAAGAGCGACTCGTTCGCGATCCTCGAGAGCTCGCGCCGCCGAACCGGGCGCGTGCTGGTCATGATGGAGAGCGGCGACATCGACGACAACGACCTCGCAAGCACCCCTCGCCGGCGCAAGGTCTCCGCTGCGCAGCCGTCGGCACCTCTCCAGCTCCACGTCAAGCTGAGGCTCGCGCGTCTGCTACTGCTCACGGCCACAGTCTCCCTCGTTACACTGGCGCTCGTAGCTGCATGCCGCCACGGCTTCGAGCTCACGCGGTTCCCCGCTTCCAGCAAGTCCGACGCCGAGCGCTCGAAGCTACTGGACGACTACAACTCGTACTCGGGCACGCTCACCGCGATGATCGGCCGACCGCTTGAGATCTTCGTGGCATTGCTCGCGCAGGTCGTACTGCTGCGCTATGCTGCGGACACCATGGTGCGGCGCGTGGAGCCGAGCCGGCGCACATGGCTGGCGACGCTCGCGCTCAGCGCCGGTGTCGGGTACCTGCTGAACAACGTGCTCAACGCGCTCAATGTCCAGCTGCGCTCGCTCGAAGTCCGCCCGGTGATTTCCGCGAGCGACCTCAGCGTTGTCGGAAGTGCTGATGCCCTCGTGGGCTCAGTGATCGCCAACAACCGCACGCACACGGTCTCCGAAGCGACGGCCCGGAACCCGCTTTCCAACACCGTGCTTCGTAACCTAGTGTTGCCGCGCGAGGCCAAGTCGCCGCTCAATTGTCCGTGGAGAACGGACGCGACGGTCAAACCAACGGTAGTGCCCGACGATTTGCTCGAGTACGGGATCCCACAGCGCGACTGGCAGGCGCGGCTGCTTTCCGAGGCGATCGAGCCGCAACGCCTCCGCCTCGTCGTGAACGCGACGAACGCCAGCGCGAACGCAGCCGTGCGAAGTGAGGATCTGCCAATGCCCGTGACGAGAGCTGCCAACCTGTACATGAATGGGCTACTGCTGATGGGCAGCTTCCTCCCCATTGACAGCTTCTCATCATACTTCACGAGACGCTTTCCGAACGTGACGATCCCGTTGAACCAGTCGAGCAGCTCCGTCGAATCGGCGGCCGTGATGGCTGGCGCGCTGCCGCCACCGGGTGTCGCGACCGACGAGCAAAGACAGCGCGCGTGGTTCTTGAACCAGTCGCAGGTGCTGCTCTCACGCGTCGTCCGGTTCGCAGGGTCGATCCAGCAGAGCAATCTCGGGCTCGAGTTCTCCCATGTTCAGATCGCGCCGTCGATCGTCTTCGACGCCGTGACGTTCGAGTTGGAAACCGACCAGGCGCTGCTCGGCAAACCTGACTCGTCGGCGAACAACCGCACGCGCGTAGCGACGATCAAGCGGTCCCAGTGCGGCCCGTGGCCAGCTCTTTGTCAACTGACCAAGCATCGATTCAGCGACGACGAAAACCTGTACGATCCGCAGATGCAGGTGCAAGCGTTCGCCGTGTGTGTCGATGACAAGGGCGACGAGACGCTGCGCGTGAGCGCCAACTTCATGGACGGTGACGAGCTTCCTCCAACGAGTGTGTATCCCAGTTGCAAGCGCACGTCCAACTCGTCGCTACTGGTTGTGAGCGTCGCCAAGCGGCTCACTGCTGACTCACTCGTGTTGCAGCCGCACGGCCAGAACGCGACAACGACAAACCTCAGTAAACTCTACTCGTTCACGGTCGGGCGGCTCGCGTGGCAGCTCGAGGATCTCTCCATGGTATTCAACGCCACGTGCGACACTCCAAGCAAGCGGTGTCAGGGTCTCCACGTCGAGTTGTCGGGCCCCGCAACCACTCCTGGAACCTTAGCCCGAGTCAGTCAGCGACTCGTAGTTAGCGCCGACGCTTTGCCCTTGGCGTACATCTCCGAGCCCAACTATCAATACGCATACTCGTACGGGAACGGCAAGCAACGGTCGCTGCCACTTGTGCGCGTCCACGAGCCGCCGCCTTCTCAAGAGAGAGACACCCGCGAGTACGATCTCCTGGCTGGTGACATCCTGTTCCCACACAACATTCGGGACGTCCAGTGGCAGCAGAACGAACTGTGGACATCATGCGAAGCCGTGATGGAAGACCGCTTGCAGCTCGTCATCAAGAACCACGTGTACATGGAACAGAGCCTACAGCCCGCCTACACCGCCGCCACCTTCTTCCTCCTACAAAACGCCGTCGTCAAGGACACCATCCAGCTCGACGCCGCGCGCTCCTCGCTCAAGTTTGACGGCAACCAACAGGACATCGCCGTGCGTGTCTCCGTGCCGGCGCTGAACGCGTGGCTCACGCTCGCTGGTTGTGCGCTGGTCGCGGTTTGTTGTCTTGCCGTGGTCGCGTGGCCGAGTGTGCTGCGGTGGCAGTCCCAGCCCGACGCGCTGCGGTCGATCTCTGCGCCGCACGCGATCGCGCGCGTGCTGCTGGACGAGCAGCGCTTCCCGCCGCTGCTGCTCGAGCGGCGCGTCGTGAGCGCCGGCGTAACCGTCGTCGACGCTGACATCTCGCAGCTGCGCGTCGAGTCGGTGGCGCTGACGCAGCCAGCGTCAGCGTCCTCCTTGCGGCGCCCTACGTCGGTTGTATCTCAGCTCTGAGATGAGCTGGTCACGACGGTCTCACCTTGTTTTGGCAAACTATATAAAGTTCTCTATTGGAGTCCTCTACAGTACCATTTTCGCCTCCATTGTGTTCGGCGGCTCTATTACAGAGGCATAACAACATGGCGAGCGTCGCCGAGTCGCTCTTCGCCGACGACGCGCGCGGCCGCCGCAAGAAGAAGAAGCGCGGCGCGTCGTCCAAGCAGATCGACGCGGTCGTCTCCTCTTCAACCAATGACGGGGGCGGCGCTGTGGGCGACTGGCAGCCGTTCACGTCGCCCGACGGGCGCACGTACTACTACAACCAGGTGCGCTTTTGTCCCTCAGAGGAACGAAAGCTCTCGAAAGGCTGAGACGCTAATGGAGTCGTGTGGCTCGGGGGTCGTAGGTGACGCGCGAGAGCCGGTGGAAGCTGCCACGTGCGCTGCGCGAGGCGCAGTGCCACGTGAAGGGCCATAGCGGGGGAGGAGGAGGCAAGGACGACGAGGTCGCGCCTACACTGGCCAAGAAAGTCGCCGGCGACATGGAACCTGCGCGCGCCAAGTCGACACCCAACAAGCCGCAAGAGAAAGAGAAGGCTAAGGAGAACGGTAGCAAGCCCATCAGCGCGCGTGGGGACATTGTGGCGCGCCTACAGGCGTCGCTGGCCGGGCGCATCAACCCCATGGGCGGCGGCGGCCCGCCGCCGATGATCCAGATCCCGCGCGGACCCGTGGCTGAGGCGGCCGCATTGAGCAGCGCCGATGCAGGGGGCGACGGCATCTTCTCGTCGCCGTCGGCCGCGGGTGTGTTTGGTGGTGAGCTGCCCGAGGGGGAGTTCGATGCCGAGACCGCGGGCATGACGCCGGCTGAGCGCCTGCGGTTCATTCGCCGCAAGCGCCAGGAGTCCATGTTCAAGAAGGAGAAGATCGTCGAGCAGGACGACTTTATGAAGGAGTTTGCGCGGAATATGGAGAAGAAAGAGGCTGAGCGCGTCCAGCGCATGACGCCCGAGGATATCGCGCGCGAAAAGATAGAGGCAGAGCGCAAGAAGGAAGAGGCCGAGGCGAAGAAGAAGCGCGATGAAGACGCACAGCGCAAGAAGCGGGAGGAGGAGGAGGAGCAGGAACGCGAGCGACAGCAGCAGCGTGAGGAAGATCAGCGTCGTCGGCGCGAGGAAGAGAAGAAGGCCAGGATTGAGGCTGAGCGTGAGCGTGAGCGTGAGCGTGAGCGTGAGCGTGAGGCGCAGCGGCTCCGAGGGGAAGCGGAGGAACGGGAGGAGCAAGCCAAGCGTGCGCGAGAGAAAGAAGAAGTGGCTCAGCACGAGAGGGAGGAGCAGGAACGACTGCGAGAGCAGCGCCGGGACAGCGACTCTGTGCCCGATCTCGTGCGTCAGCGCAGTCGCGCGACCAGCACCAGCTCTGCCGTGAGTGCGTCGATCTCGCTGTTCGGCGAAAGCAGCGGCGGCCACGAGAACGCGGTCGAGTCAAGCGAGACCAGGGCGAGGCGCCGTACGCGGTCCACGGGCTCCAAGACGTTTGCGGCCGAGGCCGTGGAGTACAGCGAGACGCATCCGTCGCGGCCGTCCAGTCGGCGAAACGTGAAGCAGATCGACGAGCAGCAACAGGACGGTCCGACGGTTGAGGCGGACACGCCGCCGACGAGCTCCTCGAGCTCGCCTTTCCACGGAGAAGATGGTCCGACTCCAATTGACGGTGTGGTGGAATCACTCGAAGGCGTTCAGCTCGATGAAACCCAGGAGGAAACACCGGAGGAACGAGCGGCGAGAAAAGAGAGGCGGCGAAAGAAGAAGGAGCGACGGCGACGCGAGCAGGCTGCAGCCGAAGCCGAAGCCGCCGCGGCGGTGAACGATGAACACTCCTCGGCGTCTCCGCCGTCGTCTACGAACAGTGCGGCGTCCCCGCAGTGCCAGTGTGCTGCCTGCGTCCACGGGGCAGCGCACGTAGGCCACATGCCTCCTCCCCATTCACCCTACCACCATCATCCGCCACCTTCTCCAGGATCCACCCAGTATCCCCACGGGGCCTACCCGTACTACCCGCCCGGGTACCCGCCCCCTCCTCCGCCGTTCTACCCTCCGCCCATGTACGGCTACGGCGTGCCACCGCCGTTCTTGCCCATGTACGCGCCACCACCGCCGCCGCCTCCGATGATGTTCCCGCCGGGCATGGCGCAGATGCCCATGATGATGATGGTGCCGCCGCTCTCGGGCGGTGGCATGATGATGGCCATGGGCGACGGCGGCGCGAACGGCGCGATCATCGCCAACTCGCCCTACGCGGCGTACCTGCCGCCGGTGCTGTCGCGGTGCGAGAGCTGCCGCGGCCGTGGCGTCGGGCTCGCCGAGAAGAACGGGCTCTGCGCGCACTGCAACCGCCTGCGGCTCGACTTCATCGTGGCGTCCGCGCAGATCAAGCGGCGCTGCGCCGTCTGCGGCGGCTGGGGGCTCGGGCTCGTGCAGAGCGACGGGCGCTGCGCGCACTGCACGCGCGTGGCCGACGCCACGGCCGCCAGAAGCTCGACTACGACAGCGTCGGCCGCTCCCGTGGTGGAGTGGGACGCGTCTTCGTCGTCGGACGGCAATGGCGACGACGACTCGGACTGGGACGAGTGACGACGAGTCTCTCCCATTAACAAGCAAGTACAACATGAATGCGCGAGCACGAGGACGTCTACTGAGCCTAATATACAAAACCAATCAACCTACTCGCGGAGGGGCTTCCTCGACTAGATGCTGAGCTCTTGGCCGTCAAATGGTGAGACCGTCTCGTCCGAGTCGCGCTGGAGCGAGTGGTGGGGGTCCAGCAGCGGCGTGGCCTCGCCCAGCTCCGCGCGGCCCGCGTGTCTGGGCGGCGGCGCGGCCTGTTTCTTCACAGTCATCATGAACATCACGAACGCGCCGGGCACGATCTCCGGGATCGTGTAAAAGAGCCACGGGTTCGAGCGGTGCGGGTCAAAGACCTCGATCGCGGGCGTCGCGATCACCAGCAGCAGGCTGCGCGCAAAGAAGATGAGCGCCGACACGGCGCCGAGCCACGTGACGCGCCAGGCGATGCTGGTCGCGAGCGCCGAGAACTCGATCTTGAGCAGCACCTGCCGCAGCTTGTACGCGCAGCGCGCGAGCATGATCGCCAGCAAGAAGAAAAACAGCGCGACCACGGCATAGTCGGCCTGGAAGATGAAGCTCTCTTCGTGCGGGAACAGCGTCTTGAGCACGAGCAGCGCGAACTCGAGCAGGTAGATCCAGACGTTCGCGACCACGAAGATCTTGCGCGCGCGCAGCTGCTGCTGTGACGATGTGCGCGTGTACTCGGCGATGACCGACTGGTTGGCGGCGATGCGCGCGAGCGGCTTCTCGGCGCGCTGCGCGAGCTGGAGCACGTCCTCCCAGAAGCGCAGCAGCAGCGTGAACGCCGAGAAGTAGAGCAGCGTCGCGAGCTTGCCGAACGACGTGACGCTGAGCACGTACATGTCAATGGACGTGGGCAGCAGCGGCACCGTGATGATCGTGTGCTCGTACGCGTAGTCGGGCGCGGCGCCCTCGACCCACTCGAACGCGTGCATCTCGCTGAGCAGCAGCCAGCCGATGCGGCAGAGGTAGGAGAAGCTGAGGAACGTGGGGAACCACTTCATGCGCTTGACTGGGAGGAGGTGCGTGGCGTGGCCGTGCTCGCCCAGGCGGCCGCGCTGGAAGCTCACGGACACGGTGTAGGCGAGCGCGAGCGCGTAGCAGTAGACCGAGGAGGCCGCGGGCGACTGCGTGTGGAAGCAGTGGCCCTCGCCGAAGACGCAGATCTTGGTGAGGAAGTCCATGACGGCTTCCTCCAAGGGAATGGCGGAGGAGGAGGATGACCGCGGCAGGCGAGAGAAATGGAGGAGGCGGAGGAAAGAGAAAGGAGGAGGAGGCACCCAAGTTCTGAGAGCGAGGGCCGAGTCGTCTGGCACAAAGTGGCAGAGGGTGGAAAAACCACCTTTACGGTAATTTATGGACTGCCCAACGGTAATCTTTGCCAGAAAGTTTCGTGATCTTTCACTTGATAAAGTACATTCTGCACAGCCTGTCTATTTCTGTGACTATATCCACTTTGAGCAGACGCCTATGGTAAATATCCCAAACCGCTTTTTCCGGGAATCTTGAAGCGTCACCTTCCCATAGTACGTACCCGGAAGGAGTCCAAAGAAAGAATGGTCTCTCTCTCCCTCTCTTCCCCTCACCTCCATCTCCTCCAGACCTTCCATGGCCAATTCGGGTCGACTGGCTTCCGCCCATCGGTCGAGCCGCCCTCAGTTTACGATGCCCATGGACGCGTTCGTGCTGGTCAAGACGCTGCGCGCGGCCATCTACGGCAAAGTGGCGCTCGTGCGCCACCGCGCGAGCGGCGTCGTGTACGCCATCAAGCTCATGAGCCTCGCGCACATGGACGCACAGCGCGCCATCGCCGGCCCCGTCGTCTCCGAGGACGGCAACACGGAGCTGCGCGTGTTGCGGCGGCTCTCGGGTACGCGCATCACTACAATCACGGCGGACGGCGCGAGGAGGACGGAGGTAGCGGTGGTGGAGGGCCATGAGGAGGAGCGGGGCGCCGGTGTGGACCGCGGCAGCGCGAGCGCGCACCCGACGTGGGACGGGGTCGCCGGCCGCTCGAACGCGCGTACCCCCGTGGACCACCACCACGTGCTCACGCTCCACGCCGACTTTGTGGACGCGCGCGCGCAAGCGCGGTGCCTCGTGTTCGACTACTGTCCGTACGGCGAGCTGTACGACCAGCTCCAGAAAGCGCCGCACAAGACGCTCGCGCTTCCGACCACGCGCGCGTACTTTGCGCAGATCGCGACGGCCGTGCGGTTTGTCCATTCGATGAACATCGCGCACCGCGACCTCTCGCTCGAGAACGTGCTCGTGGACGCGAACCGCCAGTGCCGGCTCGGCGACTTTGGGCTCGCGTGCGAGTATGGGACCATGTGCAGCGGCCGCGTGGGCAAGGCGTTCTACATGGCGCCCGAGGTGTACGACTGGCAGCCGGACGAGTTCTACAACGGCCTCCAGGCGGACATGTGGTCGCTCGGCATCATTTTGTTCATCCTCGCGACCGGCGCGCCGCCGTTCGAGGCCGCCCACGAGATCGACGCACGGTTCCGCGTGGTCAAGGCCAAGGGCATTCGCGAGCTCCTGGCTATGTGGAAGCTGGACGAGAAGCTGCCGTACCAGGTGTGCGATCTACTGGAGATGCTGCTGCGCGTGGACCCGGACGACCGCGCGGACATTGAAGGCGTCTGCGCGCACCCGTGGCTCCAGGGTGCCGTCGACGCGCTGGACGACACCGCTGTCTGGGGCGTCTCATATCCGTCTGCGAAGAGCGGAAGAGCCGGAGGGCAAGGTGTGGACGATGAAGTCGGCAAGAGCTCGGACGAGGAGTACGAGGAGCCGAGCGAGCCGCAAGAAGAAGCGGACGTTGAGGCGGCATGCCATGCTGGCAGCAGCAGTGGTACTGACAAGAGGCGGCAACGGAAGCGCATCAAGATCTCCGTAGAGGACAGCTTGATGGTGCCCAGCGCGCCTTCCACCGGCCGTGTGGCCGGATTCTTTGGCGGACCGTTTGCCAGCGACGAGGTCATGATGCGGATAGGCGCGCCGCCGGCACTGCGCCATGAGCACTTCCACGCCGAGTCGTCCCCCGATGGAACAGGCTTGCGCACCGTTGCACCCAAGACCTCACCAATCGCGTGGCCCAAGATCGGCACAAAATCGGCGCTACGAAGTCTCTTCCAGCCACCGAACGACGAGGAAGAGACCCTGGACGATCATCACGAGTCAAAGAAGTCGTGTGGCGCTGCTGAGGTGCGTGAACCGAGCGCCTGTCGACGCCGACCACGCCTCGATTCGTCGTCGTCGGGCTCATCGACGTCATCGTCTGAGCCGAACCAGCAACCGAGCGCTGTTTCGCTCACCAGTGATCCAGAGGGTGACGCGACAAAGCCATCGGCAGCCCATGCGCCCGCCCACATGTGTCGCTTTTGCCTCGAGTGGGTACGAGCCGACAGGTGCACCAAACGAGTGACGCTCCCGATGCGAGAGGACTCGAGCGGCGTCGGCGAATGCCGTTCGAAGACGCGGCGGGTCTGCGATTCGTGCTTCTCGGTCGTGTCAGCGGAGCCCCTGGGCAGCCGCGACAGCGACGCAGCAGGCGACCAGGCGCAGTGGACCTACGGCGCGAAGCGACACGCACCCCAGGCCGCCTGAACGATATGTGTGTTTCGACTGTCGTGAGGTCAATGAAGTCTAACGAGTGGTGAACGAGCACACCTGCGAATTTTCATGTTTGTTCAGAGACACAACATGTTCATGTCCTGGATGAATCCCATCTAGACGACATCGCCACGGGGCTTGTTCCAGACCCACTTGTTGCCAGAGTACTTGATGCCGTCCTCCACGGGGCAACCGCCGTGAAGGCTCATCGGGTCGGCCACGCCGTTGGGCAACATGCTGTAGAACACGATGACCTTGCGCTTCTTCGGGGGCACCTTGAGGCCCACGGTGCAGTCCTTCATCGAGCTCGGCGGCGGCAGCCCGCCGGCACGCGGGAAGATCGTGTGGCCGCCTTTGGCGACGTCCGACATGTACCAGAAGACCGTGATCATGCGGTTCTTGAAGCCGTATTCAATGCTTTGAAGCAGCTCCGGGTTGTTCTGGTGGCGCTCGGCGGAGAAGATGTCGAGGTGGTGGTCGTACTTCTGGGTCTCCTCGTAGCGAAGCACCTGAACGAACTCCTGGTGGGTCTTGGGCACCTTGACGAGGTCGGCCGTGCGGCGGTCGATGTTCTGCACCATCTCGTGGGCCGAAGACGGCAAGAAGTAGGTGGTGCTGGTGCGCCAGTCGGTGGCCGGGCGGTTCTCGTCGCCGTCGTTGTGCGTGACGCCCGAGGGCTTGAGATGCGGCAACGAGAGCTCCATGATGGCGTCGATCTCCTCGTCCTTCAAGAACTCTTCAATGGCGAACACAAGCGGCGTCATGCTCAGCGTCTCCATCTCGACGTCGCCCTTGCCATACACGTCCTTGACGATCCCTAGTAAACAAAGCGACCACCGTTAGATGTGCGATCAGGATTAAGGGAGAACTCCACGGACCAAAAGAACTTACGCTTGTGGCCAACCTTGACGCCGGGCCAGATGAACTGGCCGCCTTCAAACAGGAACACGACGCGGTTCACCAGCGCGCTGAGCTTGGTCTCGAGGCGCTCGCCGTCGGGCGTGAAGAACGCGTACGGCTGCTTGTACTTCACCGCATGCTCATCGTCCGGGCGGAAGAGATCCACCAGTTCCTCCACCTCGAGGCGGAAAGCCATCAGGTCGATCGCGCTCTCGCCCGTGCGGTTCGCCGTCATGCCGTCCTTGAACGCCGTGATCGAGAGCCTTTTCCACATACACATGCACACATCCCACAGCGTTAATACTCGTCTATAGATCCACGAGCGTGGAGGCAGCGCTTAGTACGTACGTGTCGAGCGGCGTCGTCTCGATGCAGAGCACGTGGAAGCCCTTGACGGGCATCACGTCCGTGAGGTGCGGGAGCGCGTCGCGGCAGTCGACGCCGCGGCGCGCGCCAGGCGCCGTCGCGCGCCCGAGCAGCAAGTCCACCTTGAGCTGCAACTCGGCCGGGTCCTGCAGCGCCACCAGCACGACGCCCAGCAACAGCACGGCGAGCGCGAGCCACGGCGGCGACTGCTTTGGCTCAGCCGCGGCGGCCGCCGCCTTTGGCTGCTGCGCGCTCTTGGGCGGCGGCGTCTTCTGTGCGGCGGCGGCAGCGTCCTTGGCGGGCGCCTTGTCACGTGACGCCACGGCCTTGGCCATCGTCAGTCCCTTGTTATGAGCTGTGCGGCGAGATCGTCAATGACACCGAGCGCTTATCAGGGACGAAGAGCTCCTTTCCCCCCGCTGGACATAAACATGATACCTCGCGATAGTGGCATGCCAGTGCCGTGTACCTTCGTGGAACATTCCCGGCTCAAGTTGTATTGCCCCCCTGGGGTCGTATTCTCGGAAGCCCTCATCAAAATGACCAAAGCGGCACAGCGCTCGAAGATGCGCCTGGTCGCGGGGCGGCTTTGCGGGCGGCCACCGCACCGTCCGACGCGCTGCGCGTGACAAGGATGTTCACTTCCATGCGGTTGCAAGGTGATCGGGCCACGCGTGCTGCTCGTGCGCGAGTTCTAAGCAGCGTCAACTAACACTACTCCGCGATGGTGGTGGATGCGAAAACGGCAATTGGCAATTGACCGAGCGACCGGGCGATGCTGCGAAGAGAGAGTGTCGGTCGCTCCAACTGCCGGACGAAGAGGTTCTTAGAGAAAGGAGTGGAAGAGAAGGATCTCCACCCAGCGCCGTGTCGCCCACAGCCGGCTCCAAGTCTCCTGCCGGCTCTAGAGTCCAACGAGAAACCAACTGACCCGATGCTGAGCGAGGCCGCGGCGTGGGCGCTGCTTCGGCAGCACTGCAGTTCGATTGGCGCTGGCACCCAATGGCTGGGCATAGGCTTCTTCCACCGCGCCATGTGGTACAACGCCGGTGTGGACCAAGTGGACCTGATCGTGAAGCCGCCGGCGGCTCCGTCCGACGCGCCGCGAGGCGGGTACGCGGTTGGCGTGCGACTTCGACTGGCGCTTGCTGTGGCGCGGGCTGTGAGCTGCTGTCGTGGGTTTGAGCCGGCGACGCATCAGCACTTTTGGTGGCGTGTTGCACAGTCGCTATGGTCGCATCCGACAGAACAGGAGCTAGTGCGCTCGTTCGCATTCTCGTCGACGACGTTCATTCGCGTCGGGATCCAGTGGGCACCGCGCTCACCAGCGGACGACTCGTTCTGGGAGGGCTTTTTCCACGGCACTCGCGGTTGCGACGCCACGCTAAGCTCGGTATTAGACACGCTGCGCCCGCACCTTGTGTGCGATGCTCTCCCTCCGCTTCAACTGTCGCTGTCCCACTGCCGAAGCGGACGATTCCCAGGGGTTTGGGGCGACGATCATGAACTCAACAAAAGAACTGGCTATACAAGCGTTGTGATGCCCGATGTATTGAAAACGATGCTGCGTGCGGCAGCTCCGACTGGTCCGAGGCGTCTGCGTTCCGCCGCGACTCACGTGGGACTCGTGGTGGAGTTCTGCGTCGACGACAATCCCTACTTGGCGCGTGAAACACTCGACCTCTTGGCAGAGGTACGAACCCCGACGTGCCAACACCTACAGTTTACGATCGATCGACTCGCTATTCAGCTCGCGCCGCCAGTGGCGCCCCGAGCCGCTGCACCAGGAGCTCGCAACCTCCGAGCGCTGGTGACGCGTGTCCGCCCACTGGGGAACTTCTTGCACACGTTGGTTGTACACAACGGTCGCTCAGCGCCGCTCGTCCGCAGTGTCGCGGTGCTCGAATGCAGCTACAGCGACTATCGCCTTGTCGGAGCGGTCCTCTCGGCCGTGGCATTGACGTCCATGCCAGTTGAGGAGCTCCGTTGCAGTGGTTTGTTTGACTCGGAACGGTCGAATGATCAACTCATGCGGCTTGCGTGGCTTGCGTACGCGCTGCTCCGCCGCCAAGGACCGCCGTTGGCGCTATCATTAGTAGCTGGTGGAGCTTTAGCGACTACAGAAGAGCGTGAGTACCTGCATCAGCTCCAGGCTAAGGGCACACCGCTTCGAGACGTGGTGGGGGAAGCACTGCGATTGCGGCTTGGTGGTGACGATAGCAAGGTGGCGGAGTTGAACGTCGAGTGTCTTCCTTGTGGATCGAAGGTGCGGTTAGCGCGAGGGACACGCCTATACGTGGAGCCAATGCGTGCTGGCGATGAGTTTGTGCTTGTCACCGTAGACTTCCCTACTGGGCCTACTCGCGGTGGCGATGATGCTGGCGTCGAAGTCGATCTGATCGCTCACCTGATCGAAAATGGTGGTTCCGTGGGCATTGTGTACGGAGGGTACGGTCTCGTCTGGGCCGACGAAAGGTGTGTGGTCCCGTGGCATCGGGTCGACAGCGACGTTATCATGACCGACGACAATGCAGATCCATGCGGCGACCGCGATGCGGATCCCGAGTGTCTCGCACTGTCGTCGCTTGAGGTCAACTTCAAGTCAGTGGTGTTGGATTTGCCGTTTGCGCAGTTTCCATCGATCCACCGCGTATCAACGATGCTGCCGTTCTTCGCGTGCGAGACACTCCAGACGTTGGCACTGGACCGCGTCGTGGTTACACGCGACGATTTCGCTAAAATCCTCGACAGTTTCCCGCGGCTCCACACCTTGACACTCGATCGGTGCGTGGTCGAGAGCCTCGCGCCGCTCACGGACGCGTACCGGGACGTTCCTTGGCGTGGTCGTCGAGCGAAAGCACAGCTTATCGCTGTGCTTTCCCTCCACTCTGCGCGGGACGTCAGCACGCGCGATGAGATGTTGGCGTTCGGACGGACCCGGAAGAATCCGCCAGTGCAGCCTCTCCACCGCAGCCTCCAAGTCGAGCACGACGATGACCGCGCCGTCGCGTGGATGGCACCGCTGCTGGACGCGCTCGCCGACGGCGTCACTTGCGGCGTATTGCGGTCGCTGCATGCGGATCTCGCGGGTATGCGCGAGGCAGACCAGCACGCGGTGGTGGCGCGACTGGCGCGCGCGGTCACGGCGGCGGCGACGCGCTCGCTCGCGCGGCTCCACGTCGAGTGCCGCGCGTCGCTGATGGCTGCTTGTGCCGTGCAGCTCCGACCGCTGCGTGGCGCCGTGCTGCGCGACCCGCCACGTGTACGCAGCGCCACGTTGAGTGTGCTGCGCGCGCGTGGCTGCGCGGCGCCGGCGATCGTGCGCATGGTGCTGGCGTGGTGCGAAGGTAGTGTGGTGTGCACTGTCACATGGACAGCTCAGAACTGTTAAGATAATAAAGATACTACGCTGCGACCGCAAATAGAGACAAACGTCGAATCTAGACGCGTGCTCAACGGTGAACGTACCACGGGGTTGAACGTGTCGGAAAGCGAGCCAATTAGCGTCATTCAGCGACCCTAGAGCTGGGAGGATGTAGGCTTGAAAGAAAATTGCGGTTCGTGCCTCGGGACCACGTAGTGGCTGCTGGTAGAGCTCCAGCATGGTGACGAGCGCGTTGGATAGTCCCTGTGCCAGATCCGGGGCCACGTGGGCCAATAGTCCAACTTGCACTCGGGCCCACGGCTGCAACGCGTGGCCTTGCATGGGCTCGAACATGCGGAGAGCTCGGGCAATCTCTCCGACCGAGCTGCGCATTTGATTGGGGGTTGCGGGCCGGATCAAACGTCGAAGGAGGCGCTGCTGGGCTTCGGTCAAGACTGGCGGGACCAGGTTGCGGTTCGCGGGTGTGGCCAGAGTGCGGAGGAACCGAAGCTCAGCCATGGTGAGCTGTCTTCCTCGACGCGCGGCTCGATCGGCACGCACCGCGCGGGAGAGCGTTCTCGTCCACTTCACGAACATGCGTTGAAGCGCGTCCGCCATGACAGCGTTCGCAATGATGCGATTCGAGCTGGAGGCGGAGGGGTGAGGTGGGTGGCGCTAGTCGATGGACTGGCACACTTGGTTTGTATTTGCCATGCCACGCTGCGCCTGCGTGGCAACGGAGAACGCACTCAGGGCGCCCCATTCTCTCAGCTTGGTGTTCTCACCGCGTGAGCCCCGAGCTTGGGAGCCCCAGAAAGAAATGGACATTCTACCCACATAGGTAAACGAAAGGTTAACTCATGAGATGGTCAAGGTAGTTTAATATATGGACATCAAGAAAGATTTTAATGCCCCTAATAGACCTGTATAGTCATAATAATCTCGCAAAGGCCACATATAGATCTATATTTACAGAACAGAGTTCGCTTTTCCTGCGGTTATGACCACTACGGAAATGACGTCGCGGGACGACTTCATCGCGCAGCTCATCGCGGCGCTGCAGGAGAACGAGGCGCTCGCGGGCGCCGCGTCGCCGGATCGCGCGGCGTCTCCGGATCCGGAATCCGGCTCGCTCTTCCCTCAACGCGCACCAGCGCCGGCGCCGCACGGCTCCAGCGCGTCGGACGCGCTCGCGGCGCAGGCGTATGACGCGCTCCAGTTCGACTTCCCGGTCGTCAGCGACACGCAGCTCGCGGCGCTCGCGGCCACGTACCACGCGATCACCGAGCGGTGCGTGCCACTGTCCGTGGCGCGCCGGTTCCCGCTGACGCGCAAGATGGTCGAGGGCCTCGAGTACCTGAACGACTCGATGAACAAGCGCCGCGGCACCGAGGCCAGCGCGCTGCTCGCGGCCGCGGTGCTCGTGCTGGTGCCGCGATTCTGCGTGACGAGTCCGGAGAGCGACGCCGTCAGCGCCGCGCTTCTTGCGCGGCTGCACGCACCGCCGGCGCCGGCGCCAATGGCTACGCCCGCGGAACAGCAAGCGCGAATGGACCAGTACGCCAAGCAAGCGAGTGGCGCCGCGACGCAGAGAAGTGAAGAAGAGGTGGCGTTCAGTGAAGGGTTTGTCGAAGTGTACGCTGCAGAGGAAGACCCGGACGACCTCAGCCTCGTGTACGAAGGCACCGTGCCGACGCCGCTGGCTCCCCCAGTGGCGTCGCGATCCAGTGCCGAGACCGCGACCGCCACGGACGCCACTTCGTCTCGACGACGCAGCGACCAGCTCCGCTTCCTTGCGACCAACACGTACTCGACGTGCTTTTCGCTCATCCCGAGCGACAAGTGGCTCGAATGGGAGATCGACGACGCGCTGTGCCATCTCTCGCGGGCGCTTTTACAGACCGAGGAGGCAACCGAAGACGGCGACGACGGCCAGCGCGTGTTTGGCCTCGATGGTGAGTGGCAGCGCTACCTGTTTGTGCTACGAGACCAGCTGCTGCGGTTCTCCGACTCGAGCGACGCGTGCGCCGGCGGTCTCGCGAAGCTCAAGTCGCTCGTCGTCGAGCCGACGAGCTCAGCCCCCACAAGCGTTGACGCGCCATCGAGTGACCCATTTTTCTCGTTCGCAAAGCCATCGAGCAAAACGCCAGCGCGAACGACAAGCAAGGTTGACGCACAAAGACTTCGCC
Source organism: Pythium folliculosum (assembly GCA_023336295.1). Classification (NCBI taxonomy): domain Eukaryota; phylum Oomycota; class Peronosporomycetes; order Pythiales; family Pythiaceae; genus Pythium; species Pythium folliculosum. The sequence goes on from JAADWV010000164.1 coordinate 43,932, forward strand.
TCGTGTTTCGTATGTTTGCCGAGCTCGCGGTCTCCAAGGAGTTCAACTCGTCGCTGGCGCGCAAGTCGCAGCACGCGCTGGCGGTCACGTGCCAACAACTCTTCCCCACCATCCTGCGCGAGCTCCAGGCGCTCTCGAAGCAAGTGGCGCAGCCCAGCTTCGAGGCCGACCACAGCGACTTTGTGATTGTGTTGTTGCAGTTGCTGCACTTCGTGGTGGACGCCGCCGGCGCAACGGCGGCGAGCCACCAGCTAACAGTCGACAAACTGCAGGATAGCGGGCTGCTGCGCGCGTGGCTCGCGTTCCTGCCGCCGACGGATGATGGAACCCACGACTGGCCGTGGCTCGCCCCGCTGCTTCGACTGCTCGGTGAGAGTGCGCTGTGGAACGCCGAGTTCGCCGCTTACGTGCACCGCGTGCCCAAGGTTACCAAGCTTCTGGAGACAGCACAGCGCGAGAACGCTCGACTGTCGTGCGAGTCACTGTTGCTCTTAATTGCCGCTCATCAGCAGAATGTACCACTCGCGAAAACGTCTCCAGCGGCGCTTTGGCAGTGGTTTGCGTCGGAACACATCTTCCCGAGCGCGTGTGGCTCGTTCATCGAATCGATGGAACATGTGGGTTGGAGGACGGAGCCATTATCGGTGATCAAAGCGTGATGAACTGACGGTCTTTCTGTGTGTGTATCTCCCTTATAGATGTCAAACGCTCTCTTCTTGTTGGACGCACTCGCCAAGGCGATTACGACGCTCCGTACGCCGGTCGCGAACGAGCTCCGATCGAGTCTGCAGTCGATCTACAGCACACGGTTCCCGACGGCGTTCCAGTACCCAAACTTTGCCGTGCCATCGCCAGAGATGGATGCCGTGGAGTCGTCGTTAAGCAAGGACGAGCCGGAGCCGCCGCCGCGGGAAGATGGACGAGTGGAAGAAGAGAAGCACGAGGAACAAGAAGAGCGGGGCCGCGCCGAGGCGCTCCAGTTCATGGCGCTCCGGAATCGCCTGCGCCAGTGCGCCAAAACGATCCTGCTCTCCCGCGTCGCGGGCTTCTCGTCCTCCAAGCTAGATTAGACAGAGATAGATGGCAGATACAAAGTGGACACATCAAACATAGAGACTGTGAACGTGTATCGTACGATTACTACGCAGTTCTTCCATGCAGCATGTGATCTTGTGCTGTTGGAGAGGAGGGGTCTGAAGGTGAGACATTGGCTCGGACAGCATTACTTGACAAGTTGTGCCTCTTTCTGTCGCTTCATTAACTCGAGCTCGCCTTGCTCTTCGGCGAACTGGCGCGCGCTCACGGGCGCGCGCGACCAGTACTCTCGGTACAACTGGCGCCTCGCGCGGAAGTAGTAGGTCCGGCGGATCTCGTCCTTCTCGACCATGTCGCCCACGACCTTGTTGACCACGAGTTCCATGGCCCCGGTGGCCACTTCCGAGGCGATATCCGAGCGTAGGCCGAGCTGGCGTCGCGTGGTCGTCGTCGATGCTGTGTCCTTGGCAGTAGTCAACGCAATGGCAAGCGAGAGGAGGGTGGTCAGGGCCGCCACGGCGACGCAGATGCAGGTGAGAACGAGACGCATGGCTCGGTTGGGCGGTGGTGACGTCTCTTTGGATATAATATCTGGGTGGAGGAAGGGACAAACCAAAAGCGTAGTGGCACAGGACAAGAAGACGGGCCACGTGGTCTCCAGAACAAACTCGCCATGATGATAAGAAACGCCATGTTGGTCGTGTTATTCCTTTGGTGGAACTGGAAGATGAACAATGAAATGGAAAGCTCGGAGCTCTAGGAGGACTACCCTTCATGAGCTGTCGAGAGAGAGAAAGCTCAGACGCGCTCAGAGCATGGAGCGCGCGATACGGCTGACTGTCGCGCCGCGTTGCTCGGAGAGCACGACGCCCAGGATGAGCGTTTGCTGGTTGCCGAGCAGCACCAGACGGGGGCGGCGCCGGGCGCTCGTACCGGGCGCAGAGTCACCGCCCTCCTCCTCGTCCTCGGGCCTCAACGCATCCAGAAGCACGCGCAGCAGGCGCTGGCGCTGTTGGTCCCGGCGCTGCGCGTGGCGGCGGTGCTGCGCACACAGCGCATGGAGCGTGCCGTCGGGCTTGACCGCGCGCGGCTGCGTGCAGCGCTGCCGAGGCGCCTGGCAATGGCGCTCGTGCCCGGGCGTCACATCGAGCGAGAGCGGTTCTGACTTGACAGCGATCGGTTCGAACGTCTGCATTCTCGGTCGGTGTCACCGCGGGCGTCCTCCTGTAGGAAAATTGGCGAATGGAAGAGTGCGTTGCCCCGAGCTCGAGCGAGAGAGAACGAAGTAGTAGTGATTTGTAGGTTTGTAAGCCAACGACATCGCCGGCCGCGGAGAACGTTCTCTCTGCCATAGAGCAAGGCACGCGTTCTTCCCTATATCTCTCAACCCATCCTCGGAATAGACCCGTTCGGGGAAGCTTTGATCATCCAACACCCACCACAAGCACGCGTGGATATAGTGGCAACTATTCTGTGGAGGCCAAAGTTGTCGACTGCTTGAGCGGCAATCCAGTTCCCAACGGGCCTGACGGGCGACACCTCCATTCTCATCGGCGTGTCGAGACACGTCCGTCATTCCAGTGCACTGTTAGTAGCCCTTTACCCATCGTACTGAATACAGTACCAGTTGGGGCTGAGAACGAAGTCAGAAATGGACCGAACGCAGTGATACACCCAGAATGAACCCAACGGGTGGATGTCATTTCTCACCACCCATGATGAGCTGCAATGACAGGTGTATTCTGGGTTGACCCACGCCTGATACATCCTCTCGCGTTAGATGGGGCCACGCGCCGTGCGACGCCACCAGCGGCGGCGTGTCCAGCTTCTCGGAACTGCAGCACTCGTGGGGCGAGTCCAGCAACGCCAACAGCTCGTCCAATATACGCCGCGATTCGACGGCTTGTGCCTCGCGCACCGCACGAGGCAAGCGGCCCAGCTCCGACGGCACGATAGGCGTCGCTTTAGGTTGAGAAACGATCGGGGGGGGGAGGGATTCTACGCGAGGATCTCCGCGATGTTGTCACTGAGCGTACGAGATCGGGACGTTTCCGGGTCACGCAGACCGTGTGCAATCGCGTTGGCGGCAGTGGTGGGCTGTGGTCGAGCGACGACGAACTCGAACGCCAATTGAAAAAAAAACAAGCTTTCTGCTCATCTCACGCACGGCGCGCGCCTGCCTGTTCTTGGGTGGACATTGTGGTTCAGCTTCTCGCTTGCGGACGCACTGACAGTGAGAACGTTGGTCGAGTAGGTCAACCCGATCAACAGCATCCGATACGGGCGAGGCAGCCGCGGGCTCACTTGACGGAGCTGGATCGACTGGGGGTGACAAATCCACCTGGAAAGGCTGTGACGTGGTTGCGTCCACATCCTCCAGAGCTGGATTCCACGCTGGACTCGGATTTGCGATTCCGAATACAAACAGAGCAATACGTTGGTACGTCACAATCCACGTTGCGCGACTGGCAGACCCCATGACTGGTCGAGAGTTGAGAGTCGGGAAGCGGGGTGTCGTTGATTGATCCGATTCGGGGATGCGACTCAGCCTTCATACTCGGATGCCCACTAAGCGAGCCATATCGGAGGACCGGTTGTTTCCCCCTTTGCGTCTCATGTACTTCAAGTATCGGATTGGATGAGATATATCAGTACGGTACCGGTGTAGGTTGAAACATGGAGAAAAATGCCGAGGGTGGAGTTGCACCACACTATTTACGACGGCCACACCACGAGTGATACGTCAGGGGTTTGATTGGCGAGGTTCGCGTGATCCACCACGGTGAGCCGGCTGCGCTGAGGGCTGGCGCAGGCCCAGGTCACGTCTACAGTACGAACTCATGCCACCTATTTCATTTCTCTATACGCTAGATCTAACGTGTACTTCACTAGTGGGTTGTCCCGCCCCAGGTACATCTTGCTGAGCTCGATAGGTCACGCGCCACGAGGTGCCACCAGCGCCGCTGGCTGTGGCAATGTGTCCAGCTTCTCGTGGCTGCAGCGTTCGTTGGGCGAGTCCAGCGACTCGAGCAGCTCATCCAGACTGCGCCGCGATGCGATCATCTGGGCTTCGAAGACCTTGTGCGGCGAGCGGCCCAGCTCCAACGATGCGCTAGTCGTCGCTGTAGTTTGAGAGCCCGGCGGTTTGAGCTCCTGGGCGAGGATCTCGGCGATGTCGTCGCTGAGCGTGCGAGGCCGGGGTGCTTCCTCGTTAGGTTCCACCCGCGTGGCGGCGTCGGTGGAGGGTGGCTGTCGAGCGAGTACGTACTCGCGCGCCGATTGAAAAAACTCGCCCATCGCTCGATGCATCTGAGAGGTCTCAGGCATCTCACGCGCCTGCCTCTTCTTGGGCGGGCTGTTGGGTGTGTCCTTGCGCTTGCGGACGCACGCAGCATAAGCAACGCGGCGGTGACGTTCGTCTGATGAGGGCGGCAGAGTCGCGGGCTTCCTTGACGAGGGTGATGACTCGACCTTCCCACTCTGTGAAGCCGGTCCGTTCGAGTTCGCAGGGCTAGCGTCGCCACTCGATTCGGACTCGCGCTTCCGAATGGGGCGATAGCGAGACACCTCCGCGTCCGAATCCACGTCGCGCGAGTGGCAGCAGCCCATTGCTTTTCGAGGGCCGAGAAGTGAAGTGTGGGGTCTCGGAAATGAAACCCAGTCTTCGCCTACTGGCTGCACGACAGTCGAGGACTGATATTTTTCTCAGTGTACCCGTATCTCATTTTGGATGGGTACCACGGAGGCGACGCAGTGGGTGCAGTTGCACCCAAATCGTCCACGACGGTGGATTCAACTTGTACCGTACTGTAAAAGAGATGATGGACGAATACATGCGCTCGGACGAACTCGCCCAGCGCGCGAGGGCTCACAGAAGAACTACCGGTACCGGTACCTCAAAGTTGCCTAGCTTCTAGACCTCGCTGGCGATCGGCGACACGTAGGAATCCGTAGATGGCTGGGTTGCGCTCTTGGTCTCTTCTTGGTCAGCGAGGATCATCGCGATGTCGTCGCTGAGCGTGCGTGGCCTTTGTCGTTCGTGGGATGGAGCGTCTCCGTCGACACACGGCGGTTCTGGGGCTTGTGTGGGGTCGCTTTCCGCGATAGCGATCCCGTCGCGCTTCGTGCTGCGAGTGTCGTGTGCCAGCCGTTTCGTGGGCGGGCTGAACGCTGCGCCAGGTCGCTTGCGGGAGGTGTCGCTGTGACGTTGGTCGACCCAGAATTCGCTACCGTCGCTACAGTTCTGGTCTCGTTTGTCCAAACAGCCCGACTGCTCGGAACGTGGCTCGCTGGCGTCGTCGGTGGCGCTTTGGGCTGGGACTGGCGGCAATTCGGGACGCGCTGGACTCGGTGGGGCTCGCGACGCAGCGTGTGTCACGAGTATGGATGCAGGGGGCGGCGCCGTCTCTTCGCAATCCGACTCGGAGGAGATCCGCCTGCGAATGGCGACGTACCTGCGACGCCCTCGGGAATCACAACCGCGGCGCGCGTCCGCTTCCTCCCGCTCGACGACGGCGGCGTCGCGCGTACGGCCCTTGGACTTGTAGCGCGACATGGAGCACCCCATGGCTCGCGTCCTCGCCTCCGCGTCGGATCGGGAACTGAACCCGGAAAGCAACGCCAGCGAAGTACAAACGCGCTGGACGTGTGTGTACGTACCCACTTGTACCCACTGTGAACCGTATACGATTTGCATCGAGCGTTTGTCTCACCTCACACGGCCGGTTTCCTCCAGCGATCTGTGCTCCACTCAGCAGGCACCGAGTACACGGCGTCGTGCCCGATCGGCTGGGGGCTCTCCCCTTCCGCCTCCAAGCGAATGACCTGCTTGACGGAGGAAGGTCAAAATCAACTTGAAGTGAAGTGGACTCAGACAGACTCGGAGGAGATCTGAGGCGGAAGGGGAGGCGAAAATCGTTCCAGAGGAGCGCCCTCGTTCTCCCATCCAGTCAGTCCCGCGACTCGCGGGACAGACTGCCCCTTTCCGGAAAGAGGAGCTGCCCGCACAGAGTTGACATGTGTCCGGACCAGCCATGCTGGAGTTGTACAGTATTGACCCGTACCGTAGAATGCCACAGGCACAACGCGGATGCCGAACTGACCAGTGGAAGGAGGTCCAGTCAGTTCCCATCGACTGTCGTTTCCAGTGCGATGGAACCTATATTGGGAGGCGGTCACGATCTCAGAGGGATCGGGAGGAGGACCAAAAAATGTGGACGGGAAGAACATCCATCGGCCGCACTAAAATGCCCGAAATGCCCCTCAACGACAGGCGGCCGCACACATCAAGATTTCAGCGGCAGCCCTTGCGGAGGAACCGCATGTAACGCGTCCGCTGTGCGCATGTCGCCTGTGACGCAAAAGCCACGTGACGGCCGCCACCGACAGGCCACGCCGAGATCACGCCGAGCCAGAACACAGAAACTGGCAAGGGCGGGAGAACGCAAAATAAAAATGATCTCACCGCCCGCGCCACTACTGTCGTGCTTGGGCGCGCACACTGTGGCGTGCGCCAGCCTCACCACCTTTTCCGGAATCCGGGCTCCAGCCTGGATCCAGGCTGCGAACCCTGGATTGGCGGCTTTACATCGTGTTTGGAAAACATGGGTGGCCGTGCAATCTCGGTTGTTACTTGATGAAAACCTGGCGTCTCCAACTGAGACGCCTCACTTTCCGTGACAAGCAGACGACGCGGTTGTGTTGAGCTTCGCTGTGTGTGCGTGAATCCCGCGACCAGCTGGACACGACCGACACTGGAGCGAGGAAGAGCCCCTACCCCTTGTCTAATGCATGTCTTTTCACAGTCGACAACGTCTACCAATTCAAAACCCAATGCAGCATATATTCAGCATGTATGTTTTATCAGAGGTGCAGAAGGTCTGCCGCTGTGCTGTTGCACCGCTCCTCCTCGCCGCAGCTGGCGGGCGCTGATGGCCGGCCGCTTCAAAGACGATGGCCGCGCCAGAAGGGGGCGACGGGAGATGATGATGATGGCGAATCGAACATGAGGGGCACTGGCCTTCCCACAGAACAACAGCAGCAGACAGGGGACCGACCCGCCGTCCCCTTCCCATTCCCCCATCTCTTCCGCGCCCGCGTGTGTGCACTGCATGCGGCAGGAATGAGCCCGCCGCGCCGCCGCCCCGCTCGGAGGATACGCGCTGAGAACGCTACTGCCATGGTGATGCTGGCAACTGCCACACTGTGGCTGTTGTGCGCGCTGCCTGGCGCGTCGGCCGTCGCGGCCTGCGAGAACGCGAGCACGCTCGTGCGCGGCGCGACCGACAAGGACGCGATCGCATACAGCGACCTCTGCTTCGCGCGCAAGTTCCAAGTGGACGCGGTGCCGGGCTTCGGCGTCATGCTCAACCTCTCGCACCTCAACCTCGTGCGCGTGGCCGACTACCCGCCCGTGAACAAGCTGCTGCTGAGCGACAACTTCCTCACGACCTTCCAGTCCTCACCCGCGACCGAGAGCCTCATGGAGGACCTGTGCGTTGCGCTAATGTGTCATTTGGGAAGCTGGCGGCGGAGGTGACTGACGATGGGGGCGTTTTACTGTAGGGATCTTCATGACAACCTGATCGCCGACCTCAGCGCGCTGCGGCTCCCGCGGCGGCTCGCCAAACTGTACGACACACACCCGCATCCGCTTTCTCAACACTTACTTGGATTGCTCACGATGTGGCTGCGTTCTCTAGAAACCTCGCGACCAACAAATTCAACGCGCTCGACTCGCAGGTGGCGTGGCCAGCGGCGTGTGACCTCAAGTGGCTCTCACTCGACGGCAATCGCATCGATTCCATCGCGGCGGATACGTTCACCCCGCTCACGACGCTCACGTACCTGTCGTTATCGAACGTCACGCTCAAGAGCCTCGGCGACCTCACGTTCCCGCTCTCGCTCAACACCTTGTACGTCCGTGAGGAGATTAGATTGTATCTAGCATGAGAGCTTCCTGTTGACCGTGCTCTGTGTTCCCTGGACAGAATCCTGAGTCACAACCTATTCAAGTCGGACATGCTCAATTTCACCGCCGCACCCGTCGCACTGCAAACTCTGTACGCTGCTTAAACATATTCCAGGGTTGAGGACATCCCCTCACGTGATTGTTGTCGTGAGCAGGGACCTGAGCAGTAACCTCTTGAGCAAGTTTCCAGACCTGTCATCATTCAGCTCTCTCTTGGATTTGTACGTGCAATCCTCGGTCTCGTCTGTGGAGTCACAGCAATGGGCTGATCAAGGGTCTTGGTCGTCAACATAGGAACCTCGCAAGCAATACCATCAAGTCTTTGACCGGCGTGCGCCTTCCTCCGAAGCTGAAGAAGTTGTACGTTTCTCCTGGTCGTCTCCTGATATCCTCTTGTTTTCCAATGAAGCCCTTCACTGACCTATACTGCCGTTGCCTCAGGAACCTCTATGGTAATCTGTTGGAGGACGTCGAAATCGCGCAGTCAGACGTCAAGATCATTGAGAACCTGGAAGTACTGGCAATGAACACGGACGGACTAAGCACGACCTGCAAGAATGGCAATGCGAAGCGACAACTCGTGCGCGACGGTCTCGAACTGTGCGTCGTGAGTGACGATAGCCTCGTCAGTCCAGAATCGGCGGCGACTGGGCCAGCAGCCACTTCCAAGTCGGAAAAACCATCTTCAACGACGAAGACCCCGGCCGTGTTGAACGATACTTCTACGACCGAGGGGTCACAACCATCGCACATGTCGTCACAGGCGATGCTTCTGATTGGTGGTGGTTGCTTTGGAATGGGACTCATCGTCGCGGCGTACGTGTTTCTCGTGCGACGTGATGGTCGCGCGATCAAAAGCAAGCCGTCTCAACACCCCACATTTGCGCCTGAAGCTTCGGATGCAAGCAGTCACCCATTCGGACGCAATGGCGGTGGATTGAGCGAGTACAGCAACGCGAGTTGGGTCTTCGGTAGCCCAGTGAAGAACACGGGTGGCCCAGTCGGTGCTCACAACGTCGTCGCTATTCTCGAAGACGATCGCATGCGTCGAGGACGAGGCCGCAGCAAAGTGGAAGACCTTCTCGTGTACGAGATCCCACTGGACGAGATTCTGGTCAAGGAAGCCATAGCGGAGAAGCACCATGGTAGTGAGACCATGTACAATGCCGAATATCAGGGATTCCAGGTGGTGATGCACGCGCTGTCGCCTGGTCGTGGTGGCAAGCTGCAGCGAGGGCGTCGACGGTTCGAGAGGGATTTCGTCGAGCAAGTGCGGTTGGCATCGCTGCTGGAGCACGCCTGTATTGTGCAGTTCATCGGCATCACGCTTGGCTCCCACAGCCAGTCCCAGCGCCCGAACCTCAAATGGAAGATGGGCGTCGTATTCGAGTTCATGCAACAAGGATCATTGGCCTCTATCTTCCACGAAGAGCGCACTCTTCGAGAGGGCAAGCAATATCGCGCTATGAGCAACCCCACGCCCGTGTCCACGAAAAGCGAGCACAACGGCTCGTTCAGCTGGTACCCTAGCCCAACGACGAGCATCACGGACGGTGGAAGTCCCGTGCAGAACCCGCATCGATGCAAGCTTTCGATCGCATTAGACGTCGCAATGGCGCTGTCGTATTTGCACTCCATGGGCTATGCCCACGGCGATCTACGCGCCGAGAAAGTGCTCGTGAACGAGCAGGGCGAAGCGAAGCTCAGTGGTATGGATATCGACCTGGCGATGAACTCTCCCGAGGCGCCACCGACGCGTGTGGACGTGCGAGCATCGGTTGTCAAGGCCCGCATGAAAATGAAGCACGTGTTCCAGACGTCGATCTCCCAGTCACCAGCGCTCGGGTCATCGCTTCTCAACAGCCAGGCAGGTGCAAACGGAGGTGCGATGCCCATGGCGTTGGCGTCAACGACATCATCATCGATGCTCGTTTCAGCCAGCTCGCGCGCACGTCGACGCGGAATGCAAGGAGATGTGTACGCGTTCGGGTTGCTCCTGTGGGAGCTCGACACAATGATGTGCGTGGACGCGATGAAGCGGCTCACAGCGGCGGCGACCGAGATAGGCGAGGAGCACCAAATGCTGCGGTTCTCACCGGAGTGTCCGACCGAGATCCAGTACTTGGCACGTCGCTGCTGGAATCCAGAGATCAAGGACCGACCGACGGCGCTGGACCTCCAGGAGGAGATCGTGCGGATGCTCGAAGGCCGACTGACGACGCTCAGCCAGCGGTCCGCGAGCACACACCGCTGGTCGAGACGCACCAACTCGCATGCTGGCAGCTCGCGTAACGGAAGTTCGAGCTTCGCGAGCAGCCACAGCAGCTCGCTCTCGTTCTCAGACTACCGCTCATCGTCGCTTGTGATTGCCGAGACCGAGGTGTGAATGAAGCCATGTTGGGACTGCAACGAGACCCAATTATTGTTAGTTGCAGACAATTATTTATTGTTGAAGAGACCAATTATTGCTGTCGAACACCTGAGGTTTGCCTGCGTCTGTGTGTGACGCTGAGGGTCTTGTGTGGGTCAGAGCCACTTCTCCGCTCGCGCTGTCCCGTGAGCCATGCAACACCCACACCGTCTGGGTGAAGGTGTCCACGGCGCTTTCTGGATCTCAGAACACGTCTGTGAAGTTGGTCAGGTCCAGCGACGTTTCGGACCGATGGTCGCCTCTGGATTTCTATCGAGTCGGACCAAAACTCAGCTTTGAAAGCTGTCACTGGACCCCGCTCGCTTCGGAACCACGAGCCTCCTCAGTTCGTGATGGTTGAGCCGCTAGAACAATCCAGCCTGTCGGGCCCCCAGTGTGGGCACTTTCGACGTGTATTGCTGAGGAGCGCCTCCTGCTGGAACGATCCATACTGTACTACATACAGTCTGTAGTGGCGCTTGGTGTTGTTGGCAATGGTGGAGCGGATTTGCTCCGAGGATTTGGAGGTGTTTGAGCCGGGATAACAGCTGGCGTGACCACGTGGTTCTTCCCATACGAGCGGGTAGAGGCGCTGAACTCTGCGGTATTTTAGCCAATTAGATGGCCAGAGCTATTCTTACACATCGGACGAGCACTCTTGACAAGCACACCATAGCTCGAGCAGACCGCTGTTGTCGGCACATTGTAAGGGCCCAACGGCGAAGGCGCACGCCTGCTCTCCTCCTCCCTTCCTCCTCCTCCCCTCCGCCTCGGAAAGCGTTCTCCGCGCACCTTTGGGGACGCACATCCGCCTCACCCCTCCTCTGTGCTCCTCTCGGGCGACTCCCCCCAGAGAATCGATCTCTCTTCGCCGACCGGGATTCGGCAAAGAAGCGGCCCGTGGCGCCATCCAACCTTCACAAAGCGCTGGCTTTTGTGTTCTCCTCTCGATCTCCTCCACCGCAGAGGGGAAAGGAAGGAACAAAGAACCGAATCCGCGCCGTCCCCACCAAGGTGAGGAACCGTTAAGTCTCGACGGTGGAAGGAAACTCCTCTTTCGTTTCCTCCTCTACATGTACGCGGAAACAACGCTGACCGCGCCGTCTCTCTCTGTCTAGGTCTCCCCCCGTCGCTCCGCGCGTGCATGGCCGTTCGTGCGTGAGCGTCGCGCCTTCCACCGCCACACATCCACATCCTACATCCCCACACCACTCGTTGAAGCCGCCGCTTTAGAATCAAGCGGCTAGGGCTCCCGCAAGACCATGCACCGCGCCACCAGCACGAGCCTGAGCGCGCGCTCGACAACCGCGGGCGGCGCCAAGAACTCGCGCTCCGGGTCCTCCGGCTCCACGGTGCTCGTGAACCTCGACGTGTACGTCGTGCGCGCGACCATCGGCCGCGACATTAGCCCGGACGACGACGACCTCATCGTGCTCTTCCGGCGCAACAGCAAAGAGGTGACGTCCGAGCCCACGCGGTGGCACCCCGACCACATCGCCGAGTGGAACCAGCACGTGGGCATCCAGACCTCGCTGCTGCGCAACAAGGCCGCCGTGGACCCGACCGACTACCTCGCCAAGGAGTACGAGATCGTGCTCGTGGCGCTGCCCAGCCACTCGGCCGTCGCGCTGTTTACGATCGACTTTGCGCAGATCGTGCAGTCCCAGCGCGCGAACCGGCCCAAGCCCTTCCGCGTGTCGCCGTCGAAGTGCCGCGACCTCGCGGCCACGCTCGAGTTCGAGGTCGTGTGGGAGTACGCGTCGCCGCCGCCGCCGCTCGCGCCGTCCACGCCCACGTCCTTGTCCATGGCCACCACGACCTCGTCGTCGTCGCTCTCGATGGCCGGCCGCCGCACCAACGTCAGCGTCGTCTCCATGAGCTCGCAGAGCAGCGAGCTGCCCGACGGCAACTGCAGCGACTGCCGCTCGCTGCGGCGACGCCTCGAGCGCAAGGAGATGCAGATCCACCAGCTCGAGAACTTCCTCAAGGAGTCCCAGAAGCGGATCGACTCGCTCGTGTTCGAGAACGAAGAGCTCGTCGTGCGCGAGCAGGCCGAGACCAAGAACGCCGGACAGTACCGCGCGCTCAACATGCGGCTCCTACAGGAGCTGGAGATGGCCTTCCAGTTCTGCGCGCAGCAGATGCTGCAAGTGCAGCAACAAGCCGAGGCCACGGGCGTCGCGGCGCCGCCGCAGCTGTTCATGTTCCTGCCCCAGTTTGAGTTCATGGAGCGCGTCAAGAAGTTCCACTCGGACCTCGAACTCATCTACGGCGGATCGAACGAAGGCGATCTCCACGACAGCGCGGCGGGCAAGCCGCCCGCACCGACCCCGATGGACTTGTGGAAGGCGTTCAACTTCCGCCAAGAGATGGAGGCCGCGCTCGAGCGGAACCAGCGCCTGCAGCACCAGCTCGACTTCTTGTCGCACTCGCTCTCGTACGAAGGAAACGACGAGTTCGCGTCCGGCTTTCTGCCGCCGCCCGACATGAAGCGGAAGGTGACCAACACGTCCTCGGCGTCGGAGTTCTCGATTACCGACCGCAACTCTGGCCACGAAGATCCGCTGTCCTCGAGCCGCGTTGCTCCGGTTCGCACCGTGGCCGAGCAGTTGAATGCGCTGGAGCGAGAGAACTTCCTTCTGAAGGCAAAGTTGGAAAGCGCGATGAGCGACATGAAGAGCATCCAGAGTGGACGCGGCGGCAGCTCGCCGTCCGAGTGTGCCGAGACGATGACGAGCGGCAGCAGCTTGAGCCGCAACAGCCTGATCATGGCTTCGTTGTCGCAACTGCCCGTTGTTCCGGACGACACCCCGTTGCGTCTCGAAGTCGACCAGTTACGCGACGACAACCACGCGCTTGTGCGTGAGCTCGAGGACCTGAAGTCCGAGCTTGAAAGCGTGCGCAAAGAGCAGCTGCAGCGCCAACAGCACATGCAGCGCGAATCGATGACACCTCCGCCGACACTTCCGATCGGCATTCCATCCTCGCCTGCGCACGGCAGCGGTGGCATGAGCAACTCCCAGGTGCTGGGAGCGAGCTCTTCTGGTGCATCACCTGGTGGCTCGGACTTCCTGAACAAGATCTACATGGATGTCGGGAAGGCAAAGGTCGCGCTCGAGGAGAAGGTCAAGCGGCTGACCCAAGAACTGATGGCTGCTCACGAGGAGAACGGTCGGCTGCAGGAGGAGTTACAAGAGAGCCTTCTCAAATCCACCCGCGCCAGCGACCCCAAGATTGTTGAGATTATGAGCGATGACGACGGCCCGGTCTCCAATTCCACCAGAGAATCGAGTTCGGATGGGCGGGCCGAGGAACGAGCTGAGCTGGAGTCGCAGATTGAACAACTTCATCAGCTGATTGAAGAAAAATCCAGCCTGCTCAAGGTGCAGGAGCAAGAACTCGAGTTTGTGAAGCAGCATCTGAAAGAGAAGGCAACGGCAGCTGCCGACATGGAGATTGCGAAGGCTCAAGTTGAAAAAGAGCTCGGTACATCGAAGCAAGCTCTGTCAAAGGCCGAGAAGAGGATCACCGCCCTTGAGGTCAAGATTGAGAACATCGAAGTCGACCATAAGCAGCAGCGCGAGGTGGAAGAACAGCGAACTGTTGCTCCTAAGAGTCAGGGCAACCGGGATGATGAGGTGTCGGAGCTGAGCAAGCAGCTCAAGCTTGCTCGCCAGGAGGTGATGCAGCTGCGATACCGCAGCAACAACCTTGAGAGTGTCCACGAGAAGTTGGAAGATGCAATGAAGGAGAAGAAGACGCTCCAGGTCAAGCTCACAGCTCTTGAGGGTCAGCTGTATGAACAACGGAGCCGAACCATCAGCGGAAACAACTTCTCAACCGACGGCGTGAAGGACGCCACCATGATTGAGGAACTCCACCGCCAACTTGACCAGAAGTCTGCTCAACTGATGATCGCACAGCGTGACGTGGAATCGCTTCGCCGAGAGCTCATGTCCGGTTCTCAATCCAGTGCTGCCGCTGCATCCGCAGCCGCGGCAGCTAGCTCGAAGAGCACCGCTGACATCGCTGAGCTGGAAGCCAAGGTTGCCAAGTTTTCGGCCGATATTAATCGTCTGATCGAGCGCAATGATGACCAGGCGCTTCGTATCAACGCGCTGAGCGAGCGTGTCGAGAAAACCACGCGCGAGAAGTACGAACTCGAGGGCATTATGAAGGAGATGCTGAAGGAAATGGATGAACTCTCCGGTTCGCCTCCGCAGACGCCCCCGCGGAACAAAAGCCGAGAGGTCAGCAGCTCTTCAGAAGTGCATTCTTCATCATATGAAGTTGAGGAGTTCGAAGAGATTGAGGAGCTGGAAGAGAAGGCTCCAGCGCCCATTGCTGTGCGGACGAACGGCAACAAGGTCGTGGAGCGCTACGCGAACGCGCTCAAGTCGACCTTCGAGCGACGAGGAAGTGCCCCTCGCCCACCGGCTCCGTCGCCGTCGCCACCGCGAGCCAGCGCCAGTGGCGAGTCCGGAGACGCTGCCCCGAAGAACAAGATCGCACACTTGATCAAGAACTTCAGCGCCGAGGAAGCCAGCACCGAGGGCGACGCCCCCGGCAAGTCTCGTCGGAGCACGCTCACCGGGTCCATCAAGAAGATCACGAAGATCGACTTCCGCCAGCGCCAAGGCTCCGAGCCGTCGGCTTGAGGGATTAGACCCCGATAACGCAGTCGATTAATTTATTTGGGTAACGAAGATGTGCGGGTTGTGTTCTGATGCCCTAGGTGTCGTCCGAGTCGTCCGTCCCCTCGAGCATAGACTTGATGACGCATGTTCGAATCCCGTCGAGTACCCACTGATTTAGTGTCGTGCAGCTTCAACTGTCCGGTATCGGTAAGAAACCGGTATCACCGCCACCAAAGACCGAGAGAGAGAACGAGAGAATCCATTTCCCGCCGACGCCATCATGGGCGAAATGCCACGGCACGGCGCTCTCCCCTGGCGCGCTCCACGCATGAGTCGTGAGTTCAGTATGTGTATATGCACTTATCGGTCTACTACGTGGGGGGAGATGCAACGTGCAGAAGTTGAGCGTTTTCTACGGCGGTTTCCAAGGAGCAACGTGAAGGCAACGCGACGATCAGTTCCACGCCGCGCGGAGCCGGCGACGGCGCGGGCCCACGTGCGCGGCCTCCACGGGCGCGTCATCCGCGTCATCCGCGTCGTCGTCGTCATCTTCGTCCAGCGGCGCGCTGTCGTCGCAGTCGTCGGGCTCCTCCGCGGGCTGCGTGGGCTTGGGCACCTTGACGAGCCACGGCTCGTCCGCGCCCGAGCCCGAGCCGCTGTCGGACGACTCCACGTAGATCGGGAGGATGATGGGCGGTTCGTCGTCGGGCTCGGCCGTGGTCGGCTTGGGCTTGGGCTTGCAGCGGCGCTTGGTCGGCGAGGGCGTCGGCGCTGGCGTCGGTGCGTCCGTCGGTGGCTCGGAGGGCGCGGCGGTCGTTGCCGGCGGCTGTGTGGGCTCGTCGTCGTGAGCGTCGTCCAGCGCCGAGCCGTCGTCCGAGCCGGCGTTCGAGACGACGCCATCATCGTCGTTCGACGAGGCACTGGAAGGAACCGGCGTCGGGGTCGGGACCACAGTCGGCGCGTCCGAAGAGGGTACCGGCGTGCGGCCATCCGCCTTTGGCTCAGTCGGTGAAGGTGATTCGCCATCGTAGATCAAACCAGAACCCGAGCCTTCATCAGAGCTGTCGAGACTGGCGACAGGAACGATTGGTGTCAGGGACGACGGCGCCGAAGTCGGAGAAGGGGTGACAGTCGGCGATACACTCGACGGTGGCTGGTTGTTTGCTCCAGAGTTGTTGTCATCGTCGTCGGAGCCGTCGTTCGAGTTGGAGCTGTCGTTGTCGCTGACGATCGGGTCATCGTGCTGCGGCTGAACCGAGGTCGGCACCGGCGTGGGCTTGTTGACCGTCGGGACCGGGGTGGACGTGTGCTTGGGCTC
>JAADWV010000165.1:0-60235 GCA_023336295.1 Pythium folliculosum
AGCCAGGGCAGCTGGACGCGTACACTGCAGCGGCCGCTGTCGCATGTTGATGCCTCCTCCACCACCACCTGCGGCGACTCTTCCGCGCAGATATATCCACACGTCTAGGTAGGTACATTTACTTGACGCGGCGGATTAGCCCTGTCCCAAGATAGTACGACGGGTCGAAGATCTAGTTCGGTGCGGCACGCCGTGGCGCGCGGCTGCCCTCCACGACCTAGACGAAAATATCGGTGCGTTGGACAAGCCTGTGAGCGGAAACGAAATCCCTGTTTCATCCTCCACAGCCCAACAATCCGCTGAGACCTGCCAACGGGCTCAGCGGAACGATCGACTCGGGCAAACGGCCGTAAGACCCGTGGGCGCTGTCGCTGTGTCGGGGGGCGCTGACGGAACTCGACCACCTGATAGGTGCAACGAGCACCCACCTGTACCTACCAGACCGGGCGCCCACTTGTGGCTCGCGCGATGCGGTGAACAACAGTTGTGTCCGGCACCGTGGGAGTCGCATTGAGTTGCCTCTCAGGATCAGCACGTGTGTGAGGTCCTCAGTCTCTCCAAGGAGTCAGACCAAACGACTTTTCTGACTTCTTGAGGCGTTTGATTGGCGTCAATTACACATCCGAAAGAATCATTGGCTAAAATGAGAGATGGCTTCAGTGAGCCGATGTATCCACTTTGGTTGAGACATGCCCGTGGCGCACATCCCTGTGGAGGCGATCCTCTTCTTTTTCGTTTTGGCTTGTGAAATAACGATCGCCGTGTTCGTGACCAGAGTCTCACGGTGGCCGGAGCAGCTGCTGGATAGTGGCCCCGACACTTTGTGGCGGCGCGACGGCGACGCGCCACCACGGGGGAGCAACTAAAGGTTGCACCGATTACAAGTGTCGCCTTGGCTTACAGTTGATATGGACATAGAAAAGTAAAGACCTCGCAGCTCAGTCAAACACCTCGTGCTTTTAGTCTCATCGCATGGCCTCGATCCGTACTCCTCGCTAGTTTGTAGTACTATACAGTATTACAATATCACTTAGACATAGTCTACTCTCCAGAGCTCGATAGGCAAATACCGGTGTGCTTCACACCGACAGAAGGAGTAGCGCGTCGAGTCGTTCATGAACAAGTAATCGTCACATTATACCCACCACACACTTGCACTATAACATATCCATCTACATGCCTCTTGTATGCGTCTAGCACTCGGAAGCTACATCGCTGTCCACATCGAAGACCCCAGTCGCTTCATCGGAGAGCACATCAAAGAGCTCGTCCCAGTCGCACTCGGTGATCAAAAAGTCTTCATGTGCTTCTTCTGTGGGCACCGAGAACACCAGGTCGCCAAACGTCCGTGGAGCCGCCGGTTCCGGCACGTACGACAGGCCAGCAGGCTCCTCCGAGCTCTGATCACACGCCTCGTACTGCTGCTTCAGCGACTCCTGCTCGCGCTTGAGCATCTCCACTTCCTGGAGCACGCGCACCAGCCGCAACTGCTTCTCCACGCCGCTCTGCACCTTGCGGAGCACGGCGATGCGCGCGCGCTTGCGCTTCATGAACTGGCGCTGGACCTCTCGGTGGCGCACCTTGCGCTCTTCCTCGCTCATGCGCTTGCGCTTGCGGCGTGCGGGACGCACCGGCTCCGTTGCCTCCGCAGTCTTGTCTTGGAACATCTTCTGTCCAGTAGCGGGGGTCTTCATCGTGGTCGAGGATGGCGAGCTGGCTGGCGAGACGTCGGTGGAGTGATCGGTGAGAGCGTCGTCGTTGTAGTCGCTCAAGTCTACGTCTTCATCACGCAGCTTGTCGTTAATGGAGTTCAGCAAGTCACCGGCGTCGACAGCCTGGCCGTTGGCGATCCACGTCGGCGCCGCCAGGCGAATGGCGAAGTCGAGCACGAACGGGTTCGGTAGCACAGCGAAAGCGGCGGGCATACTTGTGAGTTGCGTGGTTGATTATTGACTGACCGAGGGAGATGTGGAATGAGGAGCCACGGAGAGTTTGAGCGGGCGAGAGGTGCGAGACTACAGTACTCTACTGTACGTGTCCTTACGGGGCCGGTCGGGTGCTGAGTTGTACCGACTCACAGCCCCCTTCGGCAACACGGAGGCGAGGGCCCAGTGAGTGAGGCCAGCCGTGCGACTCCGAGGTCGTGTCAACTGAGCCAACGCCCAAAAGCGCTCTCGGGCTCAGGCGATCCAAACCATGTGCCACCCGTCGAACTCCCTAATTCAGTGAGGGCCCGATAAGTTCCAGTCTTCCGTGGTACTGGGCATGTGGCGCGCTTCCAGTAGGTGTGAGCGAACAGAGAGAGGAGGAGAGAGATGCGGAAGAGGCGACCGTGTCCACTCCTGCGATACGTTGAAACCGTGTGGTCGAAGGATCGCAGTCGGGCTGGCCCCACTGGCTCATCCGTTTGACTCCAGGGCCTTGGAAGTTCCACACTTCAAGGGCTTCGGCCGTGTCCAGTGCTGCGATATGAAAGAAACCTCCGCACGCACGATCATCCTGCACTGGAGAGTTGGAGGTGGGAAGGTGGGAGCGCGCGGCGAAGTCAACGTTGGCGCCGGACACCAAACCATCCCCTTTGAATACTACTAGACTGTACTGGTACACGGTATCTGCCCATCCGGTCATTTAGGTTGGGGAGGGCTTTGCAGCATCCAAGACGCTACAGTACCGTGGATCGTACGGGAGACCGCGCGGCAGGGCGGCAGTTGAGACCTGGCGTGTCAGGTCCGATTCAGGGCACCGTATTAGGAACACGGGACGGAGGAACAGGCACTAAATCCACCTCGCGGGCTCCTTCTCCCCACGGGCAGGGCAGCAGCTAGTCGTTGCTGGGACATGCCTACCTCAGATGCGCCTCGACGTATCTACTAGATGAGTCAGATACGATGTCCGTCGAGGAAGCCATGATGCGCTGATCAATTAATTCCGCAGTGCAGGACAGTGGTAGACTGCTGTTCGGCACACCAGCGCTCTATCCGCGCTGCGTGTCCGCCTCACACATCCGGCACGGACGCGCATTCCCCAGTGTCCCACTGCGCCCCCACCATGCGGCCTCGATTTGTGGGCACAACCAACCTGCAAGTGTACGTTCAGTATACGCTTCGAGTGCGCCGCGACTGAGGCGCACGTCTTCCCGTCGTGCCTGGCGCCGTGGGGGGAGTCGGTACAGTGTACCCACACGACACCCAGCGCCTGTTGTGGGACCGGGCGCGGAGCCATGTTTAGGTCGGCGAGCGCGAGAAAGATATCCCCAGGAGGAAAGGGTCCTTCTCGCGATCAGCCCCCACTTCAACTGGCCCCAAGGAGTCGGACCGTCAGCGCGCTGAATTGAATCGACGCTGGATTGGCTGAAACGAAGCCTTTCAAAGTCAACCATTCGCTGAAAGTAAAGAGGCGTTGATGAGACGGGCATATCTCTCGGAGAGACACGCCTTTGAGAAATGCAACAAGATCGCGGCGTTGCTCCCCCACGAGTCGATGGGGTCGCGTCCGTCTATGGCACGCGCCAGTCGCTACAGCTACAGAACAGGGAGGCTGAGTGGGGCAGGAGCATCGTCCGACGGGAAGGACACTGTCCGTTCGGGCGCTGTCGGCGCCGTTCACGGAGACCGGCAGCGTCGTCTCAACGGCGGTGAATTATTTGGCGCAAATTCGATTCTTGCGACGCTACCGTACCCCATGCACTAGATAGAGATGATGATAAGCAACACACACGCACTTGATATTATCGTTGTCGCATCTCGGTCTCGGAACGCTGGCCGACAGAGTAGCGACTTGTGCGTCAGAACCCAGAGTGCGCTGTCCAACGGTCGGGAGCTTACACGCTCCAGTCGTGGTCCGAGATAACCCACGTCGAGCCAGCGACGATCTCGTCGCGGTTGCGCACAAACTCCCACTTAGTGTGCGTGGCGTTGTGGACGTGCACGCGGCCGTAGCCATACTCCAACTGCGCCGCTACACGCCATGGCACGTCGTAGTATCCCACATTGTCCACATCCGCACCCGCAGAACCAACCATGATGTGCACCGGAGCCTTCGCCTTCTGGAGACCACCAGACAGCGCCTCAGAGCGGCACACTTCGTCGTACACGGGGCACGTCAGCTCATACGCGTGGTAGTGGCCGCTGAACACGATGTCCACCTTGTACTTGCCCAGCAGACCCTCGATGTTCTTGCGGATGAGCTGCGCCACGCGGTGGTCGGACTCGTACATCTCCGACGTGTACATCGGGCGGTGCAGGTGCAGAAACAGCCACGGCGTCTTCTTGCGGTCGACGCTCTTGAGGTCGTTCTCCAGCCACTGGTACATGGGCGAGCCCGGCGTGAAGTCGTGCTCGCTGCTGATCTGAGTGTGGTGGACCAGACCGATCTCGGTGCTCCACCAGAAGACCTTGTTCCCGTTCGCGGGCATGATGAACCGTTTGTTGGTCGGCACACCGCACTCGCCGAACGAGTCGGTGCCGTAGTTGCCCTCGGCCGGGTGGAAGCCGTTGGTCGCGCCGGCGCCCGATGGGTCCTTGTCACCACCGCTCGTGTAGCAGTACTCGTGGTTGCCCACGCCGATCATGTACGCGATCTCGGACGACACGGGTTCGATGAGCGCGCCGAACTGGTCCCAGAGGTACGTGCGGCCGAACGCGTACGCGAGGTCGCCGTCGTGGAGCACGGCGACGTAGTTGGCCTTGGGGTCGTTCATGTCGCGGCGGATGAGCTGCATGGTCGTGCTCGAGCGCTTGACCGGGAGCGGACCCGTGGCGTGGATGTTCCAGTCACCGAGGTCGCCAAACACGAAGAAACTCGCGACGCCCTTCTGCACGCCAGGGGCCGGCGGCGTCCGGAGCTTGAAGGTCTTGCTGCACGGCGCGCCAAAGCCGCCGCTCACGCGGTAGTAGTACGTGGTGTCGGGCTTGAGATTGGTCAGCACGGCGCTGTAGATCACGCCAGGGTCGCGGAACGCCTTGACGGACACGGTCGTGGCCGGCGCCTGGCACATGTCCGAGGCGCTGTACGAGTCGCCCTTGCCCGCGGCGTACCGGTCGAGCCACAGCGGCGAGAGACCAAACTCCACCGACGGCTGGTTCACGCGCGCGCTCACCCACATGACGCGCATCTCGTTGGGCTTCTCGGTCTTGGCCACATGCACGTGGAGCGGCTCCTGCTTGCCCTTGAAAAAGCGCACGTACGGCGACGTCGCGAGCTTGATGTACTCGTTCGTGCCGTTGCTCGTGAAGTAGCGGAACTGCCACGAGCAGCGCATGTTGACGAGCGGGCCGAACGAGAGGCTCGCGCCCGGCTGCTTGGCGTTGGCGACGTACTGGTAGTCGAGATAGTCCACGTCCGCGAGCGGCTTGGCCTCGTCGTCGATGCAGTACGCGGCGACCCAGTCCTTGGGGCCGGCCGCGAGGTTGGTGAGCTTGAACGTCACGTCCAGCGGGTCCAAGTGCTCGATCCACTGGCGCGACACCGACAGCGACACAGACGACGCGTTGCCCGCCGCCGACTTGCCGGGCCACCACCAGTCCGAGAGCTGGCGGCCGTTGCCGCTGGCGCCGTCGACGAACGTGCAGTTGGGCGCGAGCGGGTCCGGCCCGCACGGACCGTCGTCGGCGTGGTACAGCCACGCGCCGCCGCGCACGATGTCGGTCGCGTGGTTGCGCTCGATCGCCGAGACCGCCGCGCTGCCGACGGCCAGCGCCAGGAGCGCCGTGTACGCCGCGACCATGCTTGGCGTTTGTGTGCTTGGTGGAGGACGGGGGGAAGCGCACCGCCAGAAGGAGGATTGGAGACTGAACGGAAGCGGGGAATGGGGCGGGGTCGGCCCGGGCCGGAGAGCCATCCGTCTCTCCACTCTCACGTTGGCAGACAGCGCGAGGCACACACGACGCACAGTGCCACAGCTCCGGGCGCCTCACACACAAAGCAGATCATACGATTGCGAATCGCGCTGGTGTGGCCGTTTGCGGAGACCGTGCCACTGTGGCTTCAAGGACCTGGACCCGAAGGCCCCGTTTATGCACGACAAGATTTGCAAAACTGGGCGTGTTTGGTCTCAAGAACCTGCTATATATGATAGGCTTCGGATAATCGCAATGCGATCAATCAGCTGCAAGGTGGTCAAGGACCTTCATAAATGCATGTTGGTGAGCTAGAGATCCCACCCAACGCGGGAGATTCGAGTGCATTGGATCTGATAGGTGAGATCATCAGTATATTGGCCTTGCCATGATCTTCGTTAGTGGGTTCCATATCGTTTATTAGAGGCACTCCAGTCATCAAGCTTGTTCAGTGAACAGTTCACGTGGGCGAGAACTCTCACACGAATCTTCAACGTCGTGATGTCACTCCCAATCGCCCCCGCACAACACACACAGAACAGACACATCCATGGTGTCGAGAGATGCCTCCATCATGAAGACTTCATGCCCTCAGTGAGGGCCCCTCACGCATCTCACTCTCGAGATTCTACAGCAAGGCAAGATTTGGAACGTTGTCCAAAGTGGCTGTTGTATGGCATCGTCGCTTCGGAAGCCAACATGCTCCGAGATTCGGGCAATCAGCGACTGCGTGAGCAGCAATCCACGTCATACATGACTTAGACGCTCCAGTCGTGGTCCGAGATGACCCACGTCGAGCCAGCGACGATCTCGTCGCGGTTGCGCACAAACTCCCACTTGGCGTGCGTCGCGTTGTGGACATGCACACGGCCGTAGCCATACTCCAACTGCGCCGCTACACGCCATGGCACGTCGTAGTATCCCACATTGTCCACATCCGCACCCGCAGAGCCAACCATGATGTGCACCGGAGCCTTGGCCTTCTGGAGACCACCAGACAGCGCCTCAGAGCGGCACACCTCCTTGTACACCGGACACGTCAGCTCGTATGCGTGGTAGTGGCCGCTGAACACGATATCCACCTTGTACTTGCCCAGCAACGCCTCGATGTTCTTGCGGAGGTACACGGACACTTTGTTGTCCGCAGCGTACGCCTCCGACGTGTACATGGGTCGGTGTAAATGCAGAAACAGCCACGGCGTCTTCTTGCGGTCGACGCTCTTGAGGTCTTTCTCAAGCCACTTGTACATGTCAGATCCAGGTCGGTAGTCGTGTTCACTGCTGATCATGGTGTGGTGGACCAGTCCGATCTCGGTGCTCCACCAGAAGACTTTGTTGCCGTTGGCAGGCATGATGAACCGCTTGTTGGTCGGCACGCCACATTCACCCTGCGAGTCAAGCCCATAGTTGCCTTCTTCAGGATGGAATCCGCTCGTGTTGCCCGCGCCGGAGGGGTCTTTGCCCTCCCCACCTGACTCGTAACAGTACTCGTGGTTGCCGATGCCGATCATGTACGGGATCTCGCTCGCGACCGGCTGGATCAGCGCGCCAAACTGGTCCCACAGAAACGTCGATCCTTTGCCGTACGACAGGTCACCGACGTGGAGTACTGAGACGTAGTTGGCGGCGGGGTCGTCCATGTCGCGACGGATCAAATCCATGGTCGTGCCCGAGCGGTTTGGGTTGTATGGGCCTGTCGCGTGGACCGTCCAGTCGCCCAGGTCGCCGTATACGAAGAAGCTCGCGACACCATTTTGTGAGCCTGGCGCCGGTGGTGTCTTGAGCTTGAAAATGTCGCTACACGGTGACGTCTTCACGCTACTGCTGTTGTTCCTTGCACCGCTGCATACGGAGTAGTAGTACGTCGTCTCGGGCCTCAGTCCGGTCAGCACGGCGCTGTACATGACGCCCGGGTCTCGGTACCAATTCGGCGCGACGTTCGTTGCGGGCGCTTCGCACATGTCGGATGCCTTGTAACTCTCACCCGTCTCGGCAAGCACTTGCGCCGTGAGCTGGTCGCGCTCTAGACCGTACTGCACGAACGGCGTGTCATCCTTGGTGTCGGCGCTGACCCACATGACGCGCATCTCGTCCGTGGCAATCGTCTTGGCCGTGTGCACGTGGAGCGGCTCGTACCTGCCCTTGTGGAACCGCACGAACGCCGACGTCGCGAGCTTCACATAGGCGTCGTCGCCGCGCTGCGTGAAGAACCGGAACTGCCACGAGCAGCGCATGTTGACGAGCGGGCCGAACGTGAAGTTGGTCGCGTCCTGCGGACCGAGCGCGCCCGTGGTCGTGAGCTTTTGGTAGTCGATGTATTCGCGGTCCTGCGGCGGGTTGTGCTCGTCGTCGACGCAGTAGGCGCCGACCCAGTCGAGCGACGTGGGTGTGTGGCGCCGGAACGCTGTGGTGACGTTCACGCGGTCGAGCTGCGCGATCGTGGCGTTGCTCACCTCGAGTGTGACCTGTGCGAGCGCCGCGCGCAGCGCGTTGGGCCCGCGCAGCGCCGAGATCGCTAGCGCGCTGTCGTGGAACGCGCAGGAGCTGCGCCGCGGATCGGCGCCGCACGGTCCCGCACTGCTATGGTACAGCCCGGCGCCTCCGCGCGAGAACGTCGGCACGATCGGCTGGCCGCTGTTGCGCGTCGTGCGCCCACCAGCGACCGCGGAGACCGCGAGCGCCGCCAGAGAGAGAAGCCGCTGCATGTGGCGATAGAGCTGTGCCACACAGCTCTAACAGCCTGTGTGTGGAGGAAGGCAGTCGAAATGGAAAGTGAGGGGATGGGAGGCAGGGAACGGAAGACAGGCTCATCGCCGCCCGCGGCCGTGGACGAGTGGGACGAACACTAGAAATATCACATCCCATTACTTTAGGACCACGAGAAACCATCCGAAAGGCGATGTATCGCCCCCTGTCACTGATACAGCGAAGAGATTCCATGGAAGGAGTTGTATCAGATATTAGGAGGAGCTCACCAAAACCTGTCATCTCTTATCTCGGGAATGGATTCGTCACACCTTATTTCCCATACTCTCTCAACAACGGATGCGTTTGTTCACGCGCATATCATATTTAGGAGGTAGTGAAGTGAATCTTCGATCTTCGAATCTTCAGTAGCTCATATATTTGTTTCGAAAGGCTCTAGAGACCTTCCTAATACCAACCAGATCCTTACCACCATTCTTTGTATAAGGTATCAAAGGCCCGCCTTTCCCCCATCCAAAAGCCCAGGTGCAAAAATGCCGCGCCGCGGCCACCTGCTAGCACTCGCGGCGCTGCTCCACGGCGCCGACGCACACGCGCGCCACACGGACAACGCGCAGTGCGGCGGCGCGTGGACGCTCCACGCGGCGCACGACCGCGCCGTGTCCGTCGACTGGAGCCGGCACCGCCGAGACGCCGTGCCGCTTCGTCGCGTCGCGGCCGGTGGAGAATCCGCTGTTCCACGCGTTCGAGCACCAGTGGGAGCCCGCGGATGCGCTGGCATTCAACAGATCACCGCCGCTGACCCGCGCGACGCTGCGCGTGTCGAGCGCCGAGATCGGCCACATGGACAAGCTCACGGTCTCGTATCAGCTGCCGCCGGACCATGTCGGCCCGCGCGACTGGATCTGCGCGTACTACATCGACAACGAGACGGCCGGCGTCGCAGACAGCGAGTACATCGACTAGCGGTGGGCAGAGGGGCGCGCCGTGGACACGGTACCCTTTGAACCGCTCACAAACATGCGCTGTGCGTACCCGGCTGATTACAAGCTCTCGCAGTTCATTTGACTCCACTTGGAGCCGCTTCTCGCGCTCTTTCGCGTCGACCCCGTATTCTCGGGCCACTACCACCCGTACGAACGCCGCGGTATATCCGGATACCGTCCTAATCCTGCTGAGCAAAGTGACCCGCTCCGGCCCGTGGAAGCCCCCGTCCACATCATGGTGGTGCTGCCGGCGCGAACGTCGACAATGCGCCGTACTACGACGTGCCCTGGCGTGTCGCGGCGCTGATGGACTACGGGTACGGACGACTCCACATCCACAACGCGAGCCACGCGCAGTTTGAGTTCAAGCGCAATCGCGGTAACCAAATCACGGACGCGACCTGGATCGTGAGCCACCATAACTGGACAGTGGACTCGTGATGGGGCAACAGGATCATCGATCTCAGCGCGAGGTTAGAGTTGACAGTAACGGCGAACACACTGGCTTTGACAATGCTTCCGATACTCTTAGCCACAACGGTGCATCCTGCCTGCTCGCGTGACATCTGTCCTGCCTCTCACCATTCTCAGATTAAGGCTCGCCCAGAGCGACGAAACACAATACTGTACCGCTCGTTAGGTTTTAATCTTTTTAAAGATTACAATCTAACGAGCGGTACTGACTAAAATCACCAGTATTTAAAAATACTGGGCACTGTGCTGTGCTGTGACCCACTGTATGATGCTTGGCAGGCACACCAAGACAATCTCGTGGCGTGTGAGAGGTATTTCCAATCCGGGGTACAAACTGATTGGTTTGTCCGTTCCGGGGTGCACATGCTCCAAGACGGGGTACAAAACCCAAAACATCTTCAAGTCGGGGTATTCGCTACTTATTTAGGGTATCATGTCGAAAACGTCAAGGCCTTCCCTGGAGACGCAAGCACAGACCTTCGTGGTTCCATCTCTCGGCATTCCCCGAGGATGAAGTACACAAACATTGAGCCTTTTTGAATTGGATGCCAAGAGGAAGACCAGTTTCTCGATGGTTGTCGGGGAGCCACGCCGGGCAACTCTGAAGTCGCTCTAGGAGAGTGACAGCCTGCACGCCGCTCGAGTCTCTAGTCCTTGCTTGATCTAGTGCTAGATAAAAGATGCAGCCCTACTAATGGAGCGTGACCTCGTCACTCTGATGCTGGGAGCATCCCGGGCCCGGATGAATCTCAACCTTGCAGCGACCCAGTGGATATATATATCGCCATATATGGCATGCCTCCTTGCCCAAGCATTCACATTATCTCAGTGCATTTTTGCTGTCTACCCCGACTTGGAGATGACCCTCAGCCCCTGTCCTGCACCGGGTCCCAACCAACGATAAGTCGAAAACTAGTGTGTGGTATATCGCCTCTAGCCACGCTTTGTTCAGGGAGTGGAACGTACACTCTGGATCTTCAGCTGAGGAGCTTCTATCCACCTGGTTCGATCCGAATACACAGCACATGGGCACTGTGCCGGCGGCCGTTCGTCCCGTCCTATCCCCAAGCTTCAAGATTACGGGCGCCGCTGAATGCTGAAGCGCGTGCTCTCCGGTGTTTAGTATCCCCAGCGAACCAAAGCCGCGGGCCAATCCGCCCGGGCTCTTCCGCGACCGAAGGAGTACATGTATCCACACAGAGGAAAGCACGGCCACACAGGGTGTTTTCGAGGATATGCACGGACTGCATTTGTCACAGAGAGAATGATGGAAAGGCAACTTGCAGTGGAAGGGTTCATTTGGTCAGCAAGGTCACACGGCTTTCGCTGCGGGGTACCAGGTTCCACAGATGGGTGAAAAGTGCTGGTCCGGATTGCGGAATCTCGACGCTACTTTGCAGCGTGGAGGCTATTCGCGGCCGCTATTGGCTGCTTGCTCCAACTTGATGAGGTCGTGTCCGGGGCGCTGTCGTCCCGCTTGCGCAAGAGACTCGAGCCCATTTGGCAGACCACTCTGTCTCATGGACGCATCTGGTTTCGAGGCACGCCCTGACGCGCAATTTGCGATCCCTACGCCGCAACGGCGTGGATAGGACTCTGTAATCAGGGAAGCCGACCACGGCACGCCCTTCTAGGATAGGTGAGCACTCCATGGTCGGGTGCCCTGACTAGTCTATGGTGCCAGCGTGCTTTCATTGCCCGGAGTCGTCTCGCCCCAGCTCGTTCATTCGCAAATCTGCTCTGCGCAACACCAGCGAGTTCTCCAAGCCATGAAGTTTGCCCACGTTCTTGCCACGGTCGTTGCCGTTGCCGCCGCTGTGGCCACTGCCAAGCCCATTCCGTCAGCCGAAGAGACCAAGACGCTCGCCGAGCTCCACGCTGAGGCCGTTGCGGAAGGTGGAAACCTCGTGATCTACGCGGGAGGAGATGTCGACTCGCAGCAGGACGGTATTCGCAACGCCTGGAAGGCCGCGTACCCGGACGTGAACCTCACGATCGTCGTTGACTACTCCAAGTTCCACGATGTGCGCATCAACAACCAGCTCGCGCGCGACCGCCTCGTGCCGGACATTGCGTTCCTCCAGACGGTCCAGAACTTCCCTCGCTGGGCGAGCCGCGGGGAACTGCTCGAGTACAAGCCGGCCGGGTTCTCCCAGATCTACGATGGCTTCAAGGACCCCAAGGGCGCGTGGATGTCTCACACGATGATCTCGTTTGGCTTCTCGTACGACGCGTCGCAACTCGGAGACCTCCCAGCGCCCACGTCGCCGCTCGACCTCGCGGACCCCAAGTGGGCTGGCAAGATCGCCTCGGCCTACCCGAACGACGACGACGCGACGCTGTTCCTGTACACCCAGTACGTCAAGAAGTACGGCTGGGACTGGCTCGAGAAATTCGCGCAGCAGCAGATCGAGTTCAACCGTGGCACGCACACGCCCTCGTTGGCCGTGAACGCCAAGCGCAAGGTCGTGGGCTTTGGCGCGTCCATCTCGCTCGCGCCGTCCAACACGTCGACCATCAAGCCGGTCTTCGGCAACGGTGTCCCGTACCTCGCCTGGGGCCAGCGCCTCGCGATCTTCAAGAAGGCTCCGCACCCGGCCGCCGCCAAGCTCTTCCTCAACTGGGTGCTCTCCAAGGAGGTGCAGAGCACGTCCATGGCCAACCGCTCGGTGCGCAAGGACGTCGCGCCGCCGCTCGGCGGCGACAAGTTCACGTGGACGATCCCCGAGGCGAACGTGGACGCGTTCCCCGCCTGGATGGCCGACCGCGCCGAGGCCGAGCGCATGCGCCAGACCTTCTCGCTCTACTTTGGTGAGGTGCAGGGCAAGCCCAGCCCGGGCTGGTTCGGCCTCGCCCCGGGTGCCAAGTAAAAAGCGCTCGCGCTCAAAGGGCAACTGGGAATGATGGTTGCTAGCTGCACTGTCTAGCGATCCAGCCTCTTGATTGGTTCATGTCTGATACCTTTAATAGTAGCCCCTTTTGCTTCAACTTGTCGGTCTCATTTATTCTGTCTTGTACAGTGCGCGCTCGATCTTCTTGTTTGTCTCTGGTTTTTCTCCCAGAAGAGCTCCAAAAAAGAAGGCGAGAAGGTCACACATCCCCTCGATCGTCATGGGTGCAATTGAGCGCTTGGCCACGGCGCTGCTCGCGCTGGCGACTGCCAGCGGCCACGCGCTCCCCGAGGCGCCGCCGGCGCGCGGGTTTGCGGCGCACGCGTCTTCGCATTCGCACCACGCGGCGCTGCGTGGCGGCGCGTGGACGCAACACACGCCGCACGACGCGCCGCCCTGTGGCTTCCACTTGGACCGCCGCGGCGGAGGCGCGTGCGAGTTTGTCACGCTCAAGAGCGACGAGAGGGTTGTGGCCCACTGGGGCCGCCGCCGCGTTGTCAAGCGCGCGGGGGCGCTCGCGACGGACGCGCGCCGCGTGTTCGAGCCGTTTGACGACCCCGTGAAGAACGCGAGCGTCGAGGTCGCGCTCTCGAAAGACGAACTCTACCAGCTCAACACGGTCGACGTGGACCTCACGCCGCGCGGCGTGGACCTCCACACGGACGAAGACTGGATCGGCGTGTACTGCGACGAGGATCCGCACAAACAGCCGTCGCGCGACGACGACTACATTGACTGGCAGTGGGTCAACGCGTCCACGCGTGTGCCCGGGACGCCGCACACGCGCCGCCTGACGTTCGGCCCCATGGTCAACATGCGCTGCGCGTGGCAGTTCCGGTACTTTGCGCGCCTTTCGGAGCCCAACAAGTACGTGAAGCTCGGAGCATCCCACGAGCTGCGGTTCGCGCTGGGCGACGCGGAGCCGCTCCACGTGCGGCTGAGCACGACGACGTCCTCCAGTGAGATGGCGGTTATGTGGGTGAGCAGCGCCGTGAAGGGCCCGCATGTCGTGTTCGGTGAAGACCCCGAGAAGCTCACACAGCGCGCGGACGCCAAGGACGACACGTACGCTGCCACGGACATGTGCCAGGCGCCCGCGACCACCATCAGCGCGCAGCACTTCCGCGACCCGGGCGTCATCTATTCCGCCACGCTCTCGAATCTGCAGCCAGACCGGGACTACTACTATCGCGTGGGCGACCCCAACCGCGTGACGAGCCGCGTGTTCAAGTTCCGCGTGCCGCCGCCTGCAGGACACCACCCGGATGGCTCCGTCATGAGCTTCTTTGTGTACGCCGATCTCGGCGAGTGGACCAGCGCGGCCACGGGACTCTCGCCACCGATCCGGTCGGGCACGACGATGCACCTCGTGTCGGAAGAGCTGGAGACAAGTGGAAAGAACTACATCGCCGTGTTCCACGACGGCGATCTGTCGTACGCGAGATCCATGGCTTTCCAGTGGGACCAGTTTGGCGCGCTCATCGAGCCCGTCGCCGCTCGCGTCCCATACATGGTGTCCGTCGGGAACCACGGTACGTGTCTCTATACTCTTGGTGGCTGGTGCATGAGTCTGACATAGGCTTTTACTCTGTAGAATACGACTACACGGACGGCGGTGAGCGTGACCCGTCGGGCGCCGGCGTCCACAACGGCTTCCACCCGCCGGAGGGCAACTACGGCTTCGATTCCGCGGGCGAGTGCGGCGTGCCCACGAACAAGCGCTTCCGCATGCCCGCGAACGGCAACCAAGTGTTCTGGTACAGCACGGAAATGGGGCTCACGCACCACGCCGTTATCAGCAGCGAGCACGACTACACGCCGGGCGCGCCCATGCACGAGTGGCTCGACCGCGACCTCGCTAGCGTCGACCGCAAGAAGACGCCGTGGCTCTTCCTCCACCTCCATCGCCCGATCTACTGCTCGGAGCGCTACGACGCTGACAACCGCGTGGCCGACTTGCTGCGCCGCCACCTCGAGCCGCTGCTCGCCAAGTACCGCGTGGATGCTGTGTTCTCGGGCCACTTCCACGCGTTTGAGCGCACGTGCCCCGTGCTCGAGCAGCAGTGCCGCACGCGCGTGGGGCGCGGCGGCCAACAGGAGGCGCGCGCGCCCGTGCACATCATGGTGGGCTCGGCTGGCGCGTCGCTGGACGATGCCAGATACGGCAACGTGAGCTGGAGCGCCGCGCGGCAGCAAGAGTACGGCTACGGCCGCGTGCACGTGCACAACGCGAGCCACGCGCAGTTTGAGTTCCAGCGCAACCGCGACGGCGCCATCGCCGACGCCGCGTGGATCGTCTCGAGCCACGACTGGTGAGCACGTAAATGTACTGTGTAATACATCGAAGCATATCCATGGAACGCGGGTGTGAACACCTGGTCCACTTCAACGTCAAGGATTTTGGTTGGTAGCGGAGACCGTGGCTCGCTAGAGAGCGGATCCCGAGTATGTTTACGGTACTGAGTGGGTTGCTGCAACGAGGTGCCACGTGAGACGCAGCGCAGTTGCCGTGCTTGAGTGCGGCAAACAAAGTTGTCCAACACGTATTATACTTGAGTGTGCGTGGCAGATGGGGGACTCGCGCTCAACTGCGGGAGCTGCCCAGCCGCAGACCAACGGCGCCAGCCGGACGGCGCCTGGCGTGACTGGTCACCGACCGACGGCAGGCAGTGCACAGATACGCACTGTGCGCGAGTGGCTCGTGAGTGGTGGCAGCAACTGACCTGCCAGAGCGGATGGCACCGCCGTGCGTCCAGTGGTCAGCCATGTCATGATGACGTGTGTGCGCGCGGAAGAATGCGGGTTACGCTTCTGAAACGTAGACTGTATAATAACCCATGGAGTGCCTGCCAATGGCATCGCCACTGCCACTGGCAGAGGGTGCCAGGCTGCCACGTCTCGGGAATGTTATGCGTGCAATCGCTTGATCGAACACACGATCGATGTTCCAATGCAGTGGTGCTCTATGCACTCCCAGTGAGATTACTGCGGTCGTTGTCCGGCGCTGCGTTTCGATGTGCCCTCGCGTCTGTTGGTTTCACGCCCCAACATCCAACTCCCAGCAAAGATATGAGGCGAGTTGGCCAACGACGCCTCACCTGTTGGTGCCACGCCAACAATCAGCGGTTACAAGGGTTGTGTACTCTCACAAAGTTGGGAGTCTCGACGTGTGTGAAGGCCCTTGAGCCTTGGACCCTTCAGTGAAGGGTCGAAGGCTCGCCTTGTCTCTCGCCGCGCGCGTGTGGAGTTGTAACGCTCTCGGACAAGCGATGGCACCGGCTGTTTTCTCCCTTTCTCATCTTTCGTGGGTCTTTGTTTCCTGAAAGTGCCCAAAGGTCGTCCTGGCCCAGGCAGGACTCCTGGGATATGCACCGCTTACCAGACCGGCCCGTCGCTGCGCACTCTGCTACGCACTAAACTGAGTACCTTTGCCATCCGGACCAGGCCAACTCATCAAATCCACCCTCTCCCACCAGACTCTGGTCCGGAGAACTGGAGTGTGGTGGCACTGCCCACAAGCGCTGTATGGCTCGAATCCTCAGGCGCCAAAAGCATCAGCATCCCCACGCGGCCTGTACAATCATCGGGCCAGGTGACAATCCAGCACACCAACAGGCCGACAACCCCGCAGTTGCTCCATCGTCCGGAAGAGGGTTCACCCCACACCGTAACCCGCTCGACCACACGCGCTCTTCTGGCCGAGCCGACGACCCGACGCCGGCGACATACCAAAGCGGTCCCTTCCACCGACGATCTCCACATCGCGTTTTCCCTCTGCCTGTCGCGCCGCTGCTGCTCGCTGCTTGCTGCCAGACGCCTGCCACTGCCGCTGCCATCCTTCTAACGTAACCCACCCACTCGCCCCACATTGGCCAACAACCAACGTCTCGCGCGCCGTCGCTACTCGCTGGCGAACCGACGAAGCCGCCATGTTCCACCGCGACCTGCTGAGCGAGAATGAGGCGGCCGTCCAGCGCTTCCTGAGCTCCAACTATTTCGCGTCCGAGAACCTCGTGACCGACCCGACGACGTCGTCGCTCACGTGGGAGCGCGTACACGCGGGCTTCGCGCCCGTGGGCATGCTTGCGTTCGTCAACAACGCCGTCACGAGCGCCACGCGCCGCTCGACCATGGCCAGCTGCGACTCGGTCATCTCGACGCTCGACGACGCCGTCAAGGCGCTCGCGGCCGACACGGCACCGGCGTACGCCAAGCTCGAGCGCGAGGTCGCGGGCGACAGCCTCGTGGTCGACGCCGAGGTGCTCGAGACGCTCCAGCCGCGCTCCAAGGAGCGCCCCGACGAGTACGTCGGGCTCAAGCACGCCACTTACCGCTCGGCCGTGAGCCTCGGCAACGGGCTCAACGGCGAGGACTACGTGCTCATCGAGACCGTCGGGCGCGACGTCGACCCGGACGGGTACGCGTTCGCGTTCAAGAGCCTGCGCTCGGTCGACGTCCCCGGCGTGTTCAGCCACGTCGACAAGGCCACGACGCGCGGATCACTGCTGGCCAGCCACGACATGGACAGCGTCACGCGTCGCGGCAACCTCCACAACTTCATGCTCATTCTGTCCGAGACCAAGTTCACGGGCTTGCTGCGCATGCAGATCTGGCTTGATGTCGACCTGCCGAGCCACGGCAACGGCGTGGCGATCCCGCTGGACAGCAGCTTCGCGTCCATCCATGACGCGCTCAGCCTCGGACTGCGGTATCGGCGCCTGCTCGAGCGCTCTTTCACAGCGTCGGTAAAGAAGGACCCGTCGGCGGCCGTCTCGATCTACGCGACCGCGAACCTCACGCCCATGAGTCGAATGCGCGTCACGCAGTGTCAAGTGTGTGAACGCAAGCTCGGCCTGCTCACGCGGAAACGGTATTCGTGCGACGTGTGTAAGGCGTCGCTGTGCAGTACGTGCGCGCGCACCACGGACATGTGCTCCTGGCGGCTCTGCGCCTGCTGCTACGGACGGAATCACAGCCTTTTCTCGCGCCAGATCAGGTCCAAGCTCACGACGCCCTTCAGCCGCCTCAGCTTTTTCGCCAGACGGTCCTCGATCGCGTACCGGCAGTCCATCGTCAATGTTCTCCCCACACGACAACGCCAGAGTAAGAGCTACGGTCAGCCGGTCTCCGCCAACATCAAGCCGTTCCACGCACCCGCCGACAGCAAGGATTCCCGCCGGACAAGCAGCAGCGACAGCTCGAGCTCGACGACCGCGAGCAGCAACCTCGCTAGCAGCGCCATCAGCACGCTCCACGCGTCATCGAGCGAACTGGACCAAATCACAGAGCTGGAGGACGATCAGTACGAACCCTACGCTCCAGGCACGTCGTACACGGACGCTCTCCCGTTGAACGGCGTCAAGCTGCTCGACGACTCGTACTTGCACCGCATGTCTGGGTCCAATCCGGCGTGGCCAAGCGTGGATGACGCCGACGATGAGGACGACGACGTCGAGATGTACCTTGAGCATATCGCACAGCTCGAGCGAGAGTCCATGTCGGTTCGCGAGAGCCTCTCTGGCCAACGTCCGAGCTTCCAAGTGCTGTGATCGTGCGCGTAGTCGTGTCTCCCAACCAACTACCATCCTCGTTCTGACGAAAGAGAGTCAGGAAATCATAACTCGCTTGTCGTGGTGGCGACACCTGTACTATAATTAATTATTTTTGACGTGAATCTACTCAATCAACAACGGTCTAGGTTTGCCGGTACCGGTTACTGTTCTGCACCTCAGTATACACAGTAACCCAGCCACGTGAAGTATACCCGCCACCAAATTATGCATCAACCGTACCTTTCCCGATTTTCCAATCCGAGAGCTCTGTTTATGGTTCCACCAATCAGAAGCCTTCCTTCAAATGATCCGTTTTGGAGCCAATCAGAATGCTCCAAACGACTCCACTTTGGAAATCGACTCCGTTTCCCTCTCTTTTGATTTTGAACCCATCTTCACGGCTGTGGTTCCACGGATCCTGTCAGCCAAGGCACTCCTCACAATTGCATTCCGCAACAACCAACACCAACCAACACCAACACAACAATGTCGGGACGTGGCAAGGGCGGCAAGGGACTGGGCAAGGGCGGCGCCAAGCGCCACCGCAAGGTGCTCCGCGACAACATCCAGGGCATCACCAAGCCGGCGATCCGCCGTCTCGCGCGTCGTGGCGGCGTCAAGCGCATCAGCGGCCTCATCTACGAGGAGACGCGCGGCGTGCTCAAGGTCTTCCTCGAGAACGTCATCCGCGACTCGGTCACGTACACGGAGCACGCGCGCCGCAAGACCGTGACAGCCATGGACGTGGTCTACGCGCTCAAGCGCCAGGGCCGCACGCTCTACGGTTTCGGCGGCTAAGCATCGTAGCCAGCGATAACCCACACCGGACAAGAAGCATACAACATCCAACGGCAGCCATTACCACCGCGCGTACAGTAGTATCGTTCACGAAAGAGTACCATAGAAAGAGACGCACAATACATTTGCTTTACACACCACCATCAGAGAACATTCTACAAGAACCATAACTGTGCGTCCGTTGGGGGAACCTAGAACGAAAAGGCCAGCCGCGTACGTACCGCAGCATTCTCCACCCATGACCATCATTGGCCAAGCTCCCAAGTCCAACACCCAATGACGCCAGACACGGAAAGCTTACATACATGCTCCAGGTGTGAACGGCTTGTGTCTCGTTCTTCTAGTACACTCCCGTCGAATATTGGTTTCATACATCATGTGTACTGATTTAGAGCGCCATATTGTTGTCAGCTATTTGTATTTTACCGTGGCAGTTCAACTTGGCGTCGCGACGTCCCTCTCTTCGTGGGATCTCTTCTTCTCGGGGCGAGGAAGAGCACTCGCGCCGTGGCAGCGTCACTCGCTGTCTTCCTCCGCGCCACGCACGCGTGCCATCCCCTACTCCTCCTCCTCCTCCTCCTCCTCTAGGCCTCCTTCACCATGGCGCTCTACGTGTGGGGCGGCAACGCCATGAAGCAGCTCGGCCTCGACGTCGACGACCGCGAAGTCTTCGACGTCGTACGTGTTCTCCGCTGCCTTGTTCCTCCTGCTTAGCACTCTTTCTCACTCTTTCTCGCTCTCTATCATTGTCTATACAGCGCCAGGTGACGGCACTGCAGGGCCAGACGATCGTCGACTTCTCGGCCGGCGTGAGCCACAGCGTGGCGGTCAACGAGTTCGGCGAGGTCTTCTCCTGGGGCCGCGGCCGCGAGGGCCAGCTCGGGCTCGGCACGCGCAACGACTACACCGTGCGGTCGCCCGAGCGCGTGGCGGCGCTGGACGGCCACATCATCAAGAAGGTCTCGTGTGGCGACACGCACACGATCGCGCTGAGCGTGACGGGCGAGGTCTTCATGACGGGCCTGCTCCCGGAGACGCGCGAGGTCAAGAACGACGGCATGTTCGACCACGCGTCCGTGTCGCTCACGGGTCTCCAGTCGTCCGACGCTGACCGGTACAACACGAACGACGTGATCCAGCGGCTCATGCGCGGCTCGGAGGAGATCTACGAGACCCAGCACCTGACCAAGCACGACCTGGACGACACGGAGACCTCGCTCTCGCACCTCCAGTCCAAGAAGATCCAGACCGTGCGCCACACGTGCTTCACGCCGCGGCTCGCGACCTCGCTGCTGCGCCACCAGATCGTCAACATCTCGGCCGGCTTTGCGCACTCGCTCGCCGTGAGCGCCGAGGGCGTCGCGTTCAGTTGCGGCTACAACGACAACGGCCAGCTGGGCATCGGCTCGCGCCGCAACTCGGCCGACTTTGTCAAAGTCAAGAACCTCGACGGCTTCTTCATCACGCACGTGGCGTGCGGGCAGCAGCACTCGCTCGCGTGCTCCCGCCTCGACCGGCTGGACGCGAGCAAGTCGGGCGTGTGCTTTTCCTGGGGGCTCGGTATTCTCGGACAGCTTGGGCTGGGTATCAACATCTCGTGGCTGCCCATGGAAGTCAACATCGGCAAGCCCGTCATCTCGATCGCAGCCGGCAGCCACCACTCAGTCGCGGTTACGGCAGACAACAAGGTGTACTCGTGGGGCCACAGTGAGTACGGCCAGCACGGCGCCGGCGAACGCTCGCAGGATCTCCAGCGCGGGCTGTACTATTTCTTCCCGCGTATCCAAGAGTCGCTCGATAGCGAGGGCGTGGAGGTCGAGAAGGTCGCGTGCAGCACGCACTCGACATTCGCACTCGCCAAGGACGGCAGCGTCTACTCGTGGGGCTGGAACGTCTTCGGCGTGCTGGGCAACGGCAAGTACCAGCACTCTGTGCACCCGCAAAAGGTCACGGGCTTGAAGGACAACGTCGCGACCCACGTGAGCGCCGGAGCGAACCACTGCGCGGTCGTCGTGCGCCCGCGCGGCTGCCACTACTCGCTCAAGTACGAGCAAGTGCTGAAAAGCGGCGCGTTCCACGACCTCGAGTTCGTGGTTCGCGGCACTTCAACGGCTACGGCGCTCCCGGCCCATCAAGTTATCGTGTGCGCACGCAGCAGCTACTTGCGCGGTCTTTTGCGCGTCTTGCGTCCGAATGCCGCGACCAAGGAGAGCGAGGGCCGCCTCGTCCTCGTCGTCGACGAGTTCAATGAGGTGGACGCCATGGTTTTCCGAGCGTACCTGCTGTACTTGTACACAAACCGAGTCGAGATCGCGTCCCACAAGCGCCAGGCGCTGAAAGAGTTCGCGCTGCTCGTCTGCGAGGAAGCGCTGGCCGCGGAATGTCAAGTCACGTGGCGCAAGCAGCGACCCACCGCCAGTGCCGCCACCGACGATAGCGAGTATGCCGATCGGCGTCAGTTTGAAGACGACATGCGCAGTGTCGTGCTAACCGAGAGCTTTGCCGACGTCGAGTTTCTGTGGCCGAAAGACGAGAGTAGTGACCCGGACGAGGAGACCAAGGACAGTGAGGAGAAGACGCCCGTGTTTGAGCGCATTCCGGCGCACAAGTGCGTGCTGTCCCAGGTCGACTACTTCCACACGATGTTCACCGGCGGCTTCAGCGAAGGGCGTGCCCTCGAAAACACGCAACAGCTCCATGTCGACACCAAGAACATCCACCGCATCGCGCTCCACCACATGCCGCAGGACGGAATCTCGCTCACGTCGTTCAAGGCGCTGCTCGCGTGGATCTACACGGGCTCGATCGCGATGCTGCGCCAGTTGGAGCCAACCGAGATGATGGATCTCTACGTCGCTGCGAGCCTCATCGGGCTCACAGTGCTCGCGGCTCAGTGCGAGATGCTGCTCATCGATCTGCTGCCCAGCATCGAGCAAGACGCCGCCTCGTTGCAGGCCTGTCTGGACTTTGCGGTCCAGTTTGATGCGCGTCGGCTCAAGTCGCTGAGCGAACATGCGCTGCAGCTCTGGCATGGCGTGGAGCCCGTGAAAGGAGAGTTTGACGGCGAAGAACTGCTCACGAAACTGACGCTCTGACGTAGTTGCACCAGGTAATGAAAGGGATGTGAGTGCTGACATAGGGACTCCGATTGTTCACTGTGTATGTACGCTTATATTATACGATATGGCTGGTGCCGCGGCCTGAGAACGGTCTCGACGAGGACCTCGGTCTGGGCGGAGTGTGACATGAAGGAGTCTGCACCGACGCGTACGGTCCGCGTCGCTCATCGTCGCCTGGCGCCACGTCCAGCTCCGGGAGAACCGTGACTGGCGCTGCTGCTGCTCGACGTCCGTTCGTAGTTCGGCTCAAGGACTTTCGCTCAATGTGGAAGGTGTGTGCTTGCACACACGTGCCGAGGAGGAACAGCACGATGGCACCGGCCAGGTACCCCCACCAGGCGCTCGGCAGCTCGTACTTGCCGTCGCTTGCACGGCGGAACTTTGCGATCGTCGTGCCGTTCGGATAGTCGCCAAAGAAGTACCCGATGCCCCACGTCACCATGTTGCTACCGATCCAGCTCGTCGCGGGTATCAAGCTGACGGGCTGAGTCTTGAGCGTGAGCAACCCGGTGCCGGCGCCAAAGACCACCAGCAACGCCAACAGCAACGCGTCCGGGTGGCTCGGCGCGAGCAGGTACCCGAACGTCGTGAGGCACGTGAACGCCGTGATCAAGCCGGCGGTCACGCCGAGGCACAGCACGTCCGCGCGCTCGAAGCTCACGACCAGCAAACAGCAGAAGATGCCGCCTAGGAAGAAGCACGTCCACGACACCACGCCTTGCCACTCCGCGTGGGCGAGCACGCGCTCCAGAACGGCGGCCGTGCCGAACGCGCCGTCGAAGAAAGCGCTCCCGAGCGCCGCGTACCGCCGTGCGCGCGCGCCAGCGAAGCAGAACACGGCGCCGACGCCCACGGCCACGCAGGCCGCGATCAGCGGTGCGATCTCCATGTCGTCGAGCCCGCGGCGGCCCTCGGGCGTGCTGAAGAGCAGGTCGACGTCCACGCCGATGACCCCGTCGCCGCTGGCGGCGCTGCTGCTGTCGTTGTCGGAGTGGTTGGTCTGGTTGAAGGCTCCCAAGGCATGAGGCAGAAGAAGAGCGGACCGGAAGGTCATGGTTACCACAAAGCGAGCGGCATGGCGTGCGGCTCGCAGGGACAGCGTCATGCTCACTAGCCCTCCTGCATACAGCGCGACTCGGGAGCACTTGACGGTCTCACTTCCTCGGTGGTCGGCGGAAAGGAAAGTCAGGGCTGGTTGGTTGGACTTGACATGGTGTCGCTGCTGCCCGTGAGACGGCGTGAATCGGAACCCGTGCTATAGGGCACCGAGCGGCGCGTTTTCTCCCACGCGCAACCGCCCCGTTTCGCGTTTGTTCAAGTTGCACCTGAGAACGCGACGGCGGCGGCAGTGCATTCTCAACGGCTTTGGGGATACTGTAGTGTGCGAAGGAAGTCGGTTGGACGCCAAGGGGATGGATCTAGGTACCGGTTGTAGTACCGTACATACGTACCATGATCTTCTTTCTTGCCTCATAGAAAAAGAACTGGAAGACGACGAAAATGGCAGTCAGGAATACAGTAGGTTCGTGTGATCCTAGAGTCTGTGTATCTGCGACGTGCACGCCCCTTCGTGCCACGTCCAGGTCGTCTAGTTCTTCAAGGACGTGGTGAGGGAGAAGAAAAGAAAATGCGAGAAAGTACATGCAATGGGAGCACGAGAAGAGAGGAGCGCATTGAAGTTATTAGGAATAGTAAGACGCAAGGAGAACGCGCCCCACGCCCACACGGCGGCCAGCTCCCTTCGCTGAACGAGTCTCTTTCTTCTCAAGGGCGAATGACGATCATCGTCAATGGAGAACGACAAGGCAAAGCGGAGAAAAGCGCATCTACGTCGTCGACGTGGGCGTGAGTGTGAGCTTCCTCGCACACAGAACGGGCAACGGCACGGGCACGGGAGAAAACACGCGTGGCAGTCGATTTTATTCGGAGGTCGGCGGCTTGACCTGGCCGGTGATGTCGTCCGTGGCCGCGGTCGGCGACTCGCCGTACACGACGCCCTCGAGCACCTCGAGGCCGGACCGCGACTCGAAAATCTTGCCAAAGTCTAGGAAACCACAACAACACAGAGAGACGGTGAGTGTTTCCATCATCCACCTCGCGCGAGAGGAACCTGCAAGACGTACCCGGACACTTGATCTCGGCGTACTCGCCGTTGGTGGCGCTCTGGCCCGGGTTGCCCAGGTGGCACTCGAGCGCGCCGGCTTTGCAGGTCACGACGGTCGCGTTGCCGTCGACGGACGCGAGGAAATAGCCGTGGTGCGCCATGGACTCGCCCTTGGCGAGCGTGCAACACTTGGACGCGTCCTCGCCGCAGTGTGGGTACGAGAACTTGGGCGCCGCGAGCGCGAGCGTCGCGCCCACGACCGCCGTCCACACGAGCGACTTGGTCAGCATGATGTCGGAAGTTCAAATGTGGAGCGGACGTCCCGGGGACTGGTGGTCTTCTCCCGGCTTGTTGTGTCTACCGCCCGGACGCACTGGCGCTCTTGCCGACCGCCACCAGCCGGCGATCAGCGAGTCGGAGCTGAGCGGATCTTCTGCCCGCCTGGGACACCCGCGCGATTGCCATCGCGGACGGCGCGACGTCAACCTTGAGCAGGTACAGTATCCCATGTTTGTAGCTCTCTGGATTCTCGCGGCCAGGCGTGCCGGCAAACCACCTGGCGGCACCGGGTCTCTCTGAGTCCTCTGAACGCATCAGAGTTCAGCTCGTCATTAGGCTCTCGGTGGAGCGGATTATACTTGATCTTTGAATGTGAACCAAAGCTAAGCTAGCTTAGAATCAGATCAGAGACTGTGCCCAGTACGTGTGTTCTCATTGCCAGCCGGTGTAACCCCTGCCTCTACCGAATGGATCACATGCCCATGGACATGGCCGTCGCTTCCGCGAGACGATCTGGCGGTGCGCACCCCGCTGGACGGTGATCATGCCCTTTACCAGCCCGGCACTCAACACTATCAAACGCGCCGTGGCATCTGGACGACAACAGCGTCCGGCGTCCCCGAGGTCCGGAAATTCCAGTGGAGATCGGCCCAGCGGAAGAGGAAGGGCGACGACAGCAACAGCCATCCCGTGTAGCGCTCCCGATTCGTGTCGCTTCAGATTTCCATTTTCTCTCGCTCTTCACAGCAGACACTCTCCCTACTGAACATGGTGGGCTGGCGCAGTGTGCTCGCGCTCGCGGCTGTGGCGCTGGTGGCGTCCAATGCGGACGCCAAGGACGCCAAGACCATCCGCATCCGCGTGGTGAAGGCGTCGACCGAGGACGCCGCGCTGTCCAAGGAGGCGGCGGCGCTCGACGCGACCGACTGCGAGATCAACGGCGTCAAGCTACGCCATCGCAGCCTGCACTACTACGCCGACAAGGCGTACGTGGCCTGCAAGTTCGGCATCGCCGCGTGCCACGTCGAGGACCGCCACCACGCGCACGCAACGCAGGTGTCGTGCCCCGCCAAGGACCTCCAGAAGAAGATCACCGAGTTCGAGAAGCTCGAGCAGGACCGCCGCCGGCTCTCGCTCGCGGTCGTGGACGCGAACCGCAAGTGGGGCAGCGGCGTCGTGTGCTACGCGTACAACAGCCAGTACCCGTTCGACGCGACCCAGCGCGGGCTCATCTCGGACGCCATGCACGTGTACGAGAAGGAGACCAACGTGCGCTTCCTGCCGCTCTCGACCTGCAAGACGAGCCAGCTCACGGGCTACTGCAACGGCTGCGTGGACTACGTCGACTTCAAGCACCCGACCACAGGCCGCGACTGCAACAGCAGCATCGGCGTGAACGGCGCCGGCCCGCAGATCATGTTCCTCGCGGACCGCTGCTTCGAGGGCGACGGCTCGACCAAGTACGACTACGGCACGGCCATGCACGAGATCGGCCACTCGCTGGGCCTCTACCACGAGCACCAGCACCCGCAGCGCAACATCGCGCTCTTCTGGGACGACATCCCGACCTCGATCTGGGGCGAGATGAAGGTCCGCGACACGAGCGTCGGCGGCGCCTACGACCCGGACTCGATGATGCACTACCCGGACTCGTACGGCTTCTGCTACCCGCGCTTCTGCTCGGCGACCGTGACGACCAACTGCGTGCCCGTCGGCACCAAGTTCTGCAACCTCAACGACAACTCGGCCAAGTGCGTCGAGCCCAAGCAGTCGCTGTGCGACACGGGCAAGACCCGCGCCATCGGCCAGCGACGCTTCCTGAGCCAGGGCGACCTCGACGCGATCAACGAACTATATAAGACGGCTGCGTGGCCCGCGTCGGCTTCCAAGGTCCTCACGTAAAACGCGTCTCGCGGCAGTGACATCCAGCGACCGCAAGCTGGAGGCCAGACCTGTGAACGCCCTGGTGTTCTTTCGATGGGTTGAATGGTATCGCGTGGAGAACAAAAGGCAGCAACGGCCCGGAGACCGCGAGGGGGATTCCCTGTTTTGTACGTAGCTTCTGGGCTCTGCCTCGTGGGCTCTAGATCGAGTTGGTGACCTTTTTGGCTCCCTAAAATGCGTGTTACTTCTCGTTAAAAATTGTCATGTTTTTGGTGTTGTTCTCGTGAGTTGGTGGTCTCTTGTGCTACGGGCCATGGCGTTCAGTTTTTGGGTATTCTACGGCAGACGCGTTGACGATGTCGGAAGACGGGCGAGTAATGATTCCAGTAATCCGCCGAGGTCCACAGGGTCGATAGACTGCCCTATCCTTGCCAGTACGCATTCCGGATGGATGAAGTGTCCCAACCTCCGTCTTCCTCCCTTCGCAGATACACCACCGGCTCCCGCGCAAGTGATCGCAGCTGGAATCGCGGAGAGATCACGAGCTGTGTGCGATCAACCGCTTGCTGATAACAGCCCGCGTGGAGGAGGAGTCGTGGATCCGAAGCGCATAACCCTGGACAGTCCGAAACTGCAGTGCGCGTGAACCTTGTCGCCCGCGGGTGCAGCCCGCGCGGACGCTTTGGAGAGAAAGACGTTTTCACTCAACTGCTCCAGAAAAACCAACTTCAAGCATTGTCGCTCTCGGATTGTCGAGTTCGTATCCGACTGGTTGGAGAGACCGAGAATCTCTCCCTCCCGCCAGCAAAGAGCTCTCTGAGGAGCGAGCGGCGGGTGCCCCGAATGCGTAAAGGGTCGTAGAAGAGTCCAAAGCCACATTACCATGCTGTTATTGTGGAATTTAACTTTTTCGCCAGGGGATCTCGCCCTAAATCGGTTGGTGAACAAGGTTATAAATTGGGGTTACGTTAGAGGTTAGTCGGGGTTACTCATCCAGTGACACCGTTCGCAAATCTGCCGATTGCGATTTTACGATGGTGTTGGGACAGAATGCCACTCCAACAGCCGGCATTCTGTCGGAAAGCGACAGAAATCTGTTGCCAACCGATTTGGAAGCGGTCAGACTCTGTAAATCGGTCCCAGCCCGAATGCAAGTTTTTTCATTAATGAGGGTTATATGACAGATTTTTTTATATATAAAGGGTTATATACGTAAATAAGCCTCTAAATCTGCCAGATTTGCTATTCATTTGGACAAATAAGTTGGTTTCCACAATACTAGTGTTCCAGGAAAACGTTTACAGCGCTCATACCGCGTCCACCCCCATCGTTGTCACACGTCGCAGGGAAAACCAATTCGAGCTTGAAGTCAACCAGATAATGTGTACCACACCAAAGTGACACCTGTACCGTCCCACTGGTACAAATGAACTCCCCACACGTTTTGACCCGGGAGAGATCCCCTCGTGAAAGCGGAGCTGCTCGTACGAATTCGCCGAGCACCATGATGCGGCCGCTCGCCCCGCGCGCGCTGCGCGCCCACACGGCCGCGCTGGCGCGCGCGTATCTGCGTCTCCCTCGCGCTGCGTCGGCGGCGCCTTTCTCTTCTTCGTCGTCTTCCTCCAACAAGGACGACGCGCCGCTGGGCCGCGTGGTCGTGATCACCTCGGGCAAGGGCGGCGTGGGCAAGACGACGGTGACCGCGAGCTTCGGCTACGGGCTCGCGATGCGCGGCTACCGCACGTGCCTCATCGACTTCGACATCGGCTTACGCAACCTGGACCTGCACCTGGGCTGCGAGCGCCGCGTGATCTTCGACTTTATCCACGTGATCGAGCGCAACTGCCGCCTGAACCAGGCGCTGATCAAGGACAAGCGGCTCGAGAACCTGTCGCTGCTCGCGGCGAGCCAGACGCGCGACAAGGAGGCGCTCACCGAGGACGGCGTGGAAGAGGTGCTCGAGGAGCTCAAGAAGAGCTA
Organism: Pythium folliculosum; assembly: GCA_023336295.1. Taxonomy (NCBI): domain Eukaryota; phylum Oomycota; class Peronosporomycetes; order Pythiales; family Pythiaceae; genus Pythium; species Pythium folliculosum. The sequence goes on from JAADWV010000165.1 coordinate 28,611, forward strand.
CGACTTTATCCTGTGCGACTCGCCCGCGGGAATCGAATCGGGCGCGCGCCACGCCATGTACTTTGCCGACGACGCCGTGCTCGTGACCAACCCGGAGATCTCGTCGTGCCGCGACTCGGACAAGATGATCGGCTTCATCGCCAGCAAGTCGCTGCGTGCGCAGGAGGGCCGCGAGCCCGTGCACCAGCGCCTGCTCATCAACCGCTACGACGCCAACCGCGTGCAGAGCGACGACTGCCTCTCCGTCGAGGTGCGTGCCCTCTCAATCCTCGTGTGGGTGGTAATACGTGCATATGAACTTATCGCTATGTGGTGTGTGTATAGGACATTGAGGAGATGCTGGGTCTTCCTGTGGTCGGCGTGATCCCGGAGAGCACGCACGTGCTGACGTCGTCCAACATGGGCCAGCCCGTGATCACGGCGCAGGGCGAGCGCGCGGCGGTCGCGTTCGAAGATGCCGTCGCGCGGTTCCTCGGCGAGCAGCGCGAGATCAAGTTCCTCGAGCCCGAAAAGCCCAAGGGATTCCTCGACCGCCTCTTTGCCAGATAAAAACGGGAGATGAGGAGGATAGCAAAACGACGGGGGTGGAAGTGTGCGGATTTTGATACAGAAGCGAGAACACGACGATGATGATGATACTGGTAGTACAAACGCGCTGCCTTCCTTTTTCGGGTTTTGATTGCGGTAACGGTCGTCGTCTCAGCGTCGGCTCTTCTCCTTGCCGCCCTTCTTCTTGAGCAGATACTCCTCCTCCATCTCCTTCTGCTCGGCCTCGAGTACGTTGAGCCGGTCCAAGACTGCAGACACCAACAGCAATAGAAACGTCAAAACCTTCCCAGCCAAAGACTATCCAATACCACAACGTACTCGGCAGCAGCTCGTTGTACCGCTCCTCCGCGAGCACAAAGCCCTCGCGCTTGATCTCCTTGATGTTGAGCTGGCGCTCGATCGTGTCGGGCCGCTGCGCGACTTCCCGGGCCCACACGTCCTGCGTACGCGCGAAGAAGTCGCGCAGGTTCTCACCCATCTGCGGCGTGCGGTTCACGTCGTCGAGGCCGAGCTGCTCCTGCAGCTTCTCGATCTCGGCACGCACGGCGCGGCGATCGTTGGATGATTTCTTGCTCTTGCTCTTCTTCTTCTTCTTCTCCTTGGCCGCGCCCGCGTCCTCGCCTTCCTGGTCACTGCCATCGTTCTCGCCGGCCTTCTCCTTGAGGATATTGATGGCCTTCTCGACGGCCGCGGCGGCCTTTCGGTCACGACGCTCCTTGACGGACTCCTCTTGCTCCTCGTCGTCGTCCTCATCATCGTCTTCGTCATCGTCGTCGTCGCTGTCGTCGCCGTCGCCGTCCGACGACTCCTCAGTCTCGCTGACCTCGCCCTTCCAGACCTGCTCCGCCATCGTGCCCGGCAGCAGCTCCTTCCACTCCTCGAGCCGCTTCAAGTCGAGCGACCAGCAGTCGTCCAGCGTGATCTCGCGGTCCCCGTCTTCGACCATACCACCGTACACGTACAGTGTGCTGCCGCGGATGATGAGCGCCGGGTTGATTCGAGGGCACGGCGCCGGCGCCGCTGGTTCGCTGGGCTTGGCCTCGACGATGGATGAAGGCGCAGGCGCGCGAGAGGACGCGCGCGACGAAGCCGACGGGGGCACCACCAACGCCTCGTCGCCGTCATTGTCCTCCTCTTTCTTTTCCTCGTCTTCGTCGTCCGAAAACACGTGCGCGCGCCGAGACGACGCGGGCTTGGGCAGCTCGTCTTCATCTTCGCCGTCCTCTTCCTTCTCCTCGGCTGCGCCACTCTTATCATCGGCCTCCTCTTCCTCGTCGTCCTTGACATACACAAAGTTGCCGTCCTGGTCGATGTAGCCGAACTGGTTCTCCAGCATCTTCTCAAAGTCGTCCTGCTCATCGCCCTCCTCGTCGTCCTCGTCGTCGTCGTCGCTGCCACCGTCGGGCCCGCCGTTTTCGCCACGGTCCTTCTTCTTGCGACGCCGCTTGCCGTCGTTAGTCTTCTTGCCACGCAGCTTGAACTCGAACCAACGACGGCGGTCCATGTCGTACACGTACAGGTCGTTGTAGAACGTACTTTGGATCGCGTGGCGGCGCTGCTCCTCGTCGTACACGCCGCCAAAGAGAATGAAGCGCTGCTTGTGGACGGTCACGGCCGCGCCGCCGCGCGGGCTCGGCGCCTGGCCCTTGCGGGACATGCGCTCCCATGTCGGCTCCTGGCGCTTGAGCACGGGCGCCATGTTGAGCGCCCAGAGGTCCGAAAACACCTTGCCCTCGGACTTCTCGCCGACGTTCTTGACCTTGGCGTAGCCACCGTACACGTAGATCAGGTCCTTGGACGGGTGCACCGCGAGCTGGCAGCCGCTGCGCGCCGCGGGCACGGCCTTGAGCGGCGGGTACGTGACCTTGCGCCACTTCATCTCGGCAAAGTTGAACAGGAAGATGTCGTTATACCACTTGGTCTCACGCGCCGCCTCGTAGAAGCCGCCAAAGACCACGAGGTAGTTGCGCCACACGACCATGCGGTGGCCACTGCGCGGCGACGGGCCGCCCTTGTCCTCCAGCGCCTCCCACGCGTTCGTCTTGAGGTCCAGTCGCCAGAAATCCTGCATTCACACAAAACAGCTCAGTCTCCGGTACTTTGGCGTGTATCGTCTCCATACACACCACGTACGCGGTAGTGGTGGAACTGGTCGGCCGTGGCGAATTCGCCGCCGAACACGTACAGGTGGTCGCGGTAGACCACGGCCTGGTGGCTGCAGCGCGGCGGCGGCGAGTTGGGCGACGAGATCTGCTTCCAGTCCGTGGGCCCGCCGTCGACGTTCCAGCGGTAGAGCTCGTTGAAGCAGACGTTCGTGTCGCCGTCAAAGTACTCGCCGCCGAAGAGCATCATCTCGCCGCTGGGCAGCATCGACATGCTGAAGTTGGCGCGCGGGCTCGGCTGCGCGCTGGCCTCGACCAGCACCTCCTTGCGCTGCGCATCCTTCTTGAGGATCTCGGCCAAGATGAGCTCGATGTCCTCCTCCTCGTTGCCCTTGCGGTCCTTCTTGGCGCCCTTGGCGGCCTGCTTGGCCTTCTTGGCCTCGATGCGCTGCGCCTTGGTGAGCTCCTTCTCGCCGCCCTTGCTCTTGCCCGCCTTCTTCTTCGCCATCTTTGCTCAATCCAGATCTCCCAATGCCGCTTTTGGACCCGAACATGGATGGCCCAAGAGCTCTTTTTGATGGACGGGTTCGGGTCAAAATTCACGGGTTTTGACCCATTTTAGGGCATCTAGGACGTTAGAATAGGCTAGTGCAGGGAATGTGTAGCCATCTGAAAATACCTTTTCGGCCCTGTTGGTCTCACTTGAGTTCATTCTGGAGGCAGCGCGCGTCGGGATGGTGCGCAAGACGTCGATACAAGCGCGTCGCAAGTCGTCGGCGGTGGATACAGCCAATGCGAGCGCGATGGCGCTTGCCGCAGAGAGCGAGAGCGAGCAGCAGGACAAGGCGACGATGCTGGCCAAGGCCGCGCAGGAGCTCGAGGCCATGGAGACGCTTGAGGCCGAGCGCGACGCGCGGTTCCAGGAGGCCGAGCGCGAGCTCCTGAGCGTGCTTGAGACCGACGACGTGTCCGAGCACGTGCGCAAGCGCCAGCTCACGCGGCTCTTCGATCGCTTCCGCTTCGAGTACACGCAGCTCAGTCTCCGGTTCCGCGAGAACATGCGCCTGCAGCAGAAGCTCATGGAGAAGGTGAGCGAAAAGTAGGATGCCGTAAGCACAGCAGACGCGTCGAGACTAACTGTGAACTATATCACAGTGTCTAGAGATGAAGAACGAGCTGGTGATGAGTGCGATCCGCATCAAAACGGCCAAGCAGCTCCAGGACGAAGAGATGAAGAACCTCGTGTTCTACCGCGACGAGTGCGAGCACGCGTGGAAGGCGACCGGCGTCTGCGAGGAGCGCGAGCGCGACGCGATGCGCATCATCGACGAGCTCAAGAGCGAGATCGACGATCTGCAGGGCCAGGTCAAGGCGCTGCTGGGCATGGACACCATCAGCCGACACAAGCCCGATGCCGAGACGTCGCAATCCGAAGCAGCAAGTCCCTCAGCCGTTCGCTCGCCCGTGAAGAAATTCTTGCCGGACATGGCGTCCCCGACGAAAGGAAGGGCCGCGGTGGACGCGTTCTCGGAGCTCTCGGACACCCAGCCACACTTGATGTCCTTCGACGAATGGAAGCTTTCGACGCGCGTGTGGAGTCCGTCCATGGCGATGGGGCTGTCTACACCGTCACAGGAAGATTTGCTGGTCCAGGAACGCGCGCAGGAAATCGCACGTTGCGTATCAGTTCCGACGCTGCAACCCACAGCGATGGAACGCGCTGCCACGGCAGCCGCGAGCGTCTCTCCATCTCGGCGGGACCAGCAGCGCAAACTGGAGCTCGACCAGCGACGCGCCACGACGAGCGTCAACAGCAAACGGGCGCCGCATCAGCTGCCCAGTGTCTCGGCAAGGAAGCCTCCACCCTTCTGAGCGTTCAGTGTATCCCCTGTGACTGCGAGTCGCAAGTATAGAGTAGCTTGAAACCAACCGCGAAAGACATTCGCACTAACACCTCCATTTTGACGCACTGGTCTGACGGTAAGACAACACTCGATCGGTGTGAATGAGCGATCGATCGTTGGATTGCGCTGAAGATTACCGACTAGACATTCCAGTCGTGGCTCGACACGATCCAAGCGTCGTCCGAGACCACGCGGTCGCGCGCGCGAACAAACTCAAAGTGCGCGTGGCTCGCGTTGAACACTTGGAAACGCCCGTAGCCGTACTCTTGTTGACGGTTGCGGCTCCAGGCGGATGCGCGTGGCGCCGTGGCGGTGGCATCGTCCTCACTGCCACTCGCATCGCCGCCCATGTAGTTGATATCGTCGAGCTCGGCGCCGCCTGATCCGACCATGATGTGGATCGGCGCACCGGCACTGGCGCGCTTGCCCTCTTGCTCCCGACAGACTTCCTTGTACACGGGACACGTGCGCTCGTACGCGTGGTAGTGACCCGAGAACACGACGTCGACGCGGTGCGCCATGAACACGTGCTCGAGGCACCCGCGCAGCAGCCGCGAGACGTCGTAGTCGGCTTCAAAGTTCTCGGAGCAGTACAGCGGCCGGTGGAGGTGCACGAGCAGCCACGGCGTCTCGGTGCGGTTCACGTTGTGCGCGAGCTCGTGCGTGAGCCACTTGTGCATGGGCGCGTGCGCGCTGCAGTTGTGCTCGCTGCTGAGCACGACGTGGTGCGTGAGCCCGAGCTTGAAGCTGTACCAGAAGACGCCGTTGCCGTTGTCGGGCATGTGGAAGCGCCGCGCCGTGGGCACGCCGCACTCGCCCTTGGAGTCGTTGCCGATGTTGCCCTGCGGCGGGTGCCACCCGTCTGTCGCGCCTACGCGACTGCCCGACGGGTCGTGGCCAACGCCGCCGCTCAAATAGTCGTACTCGTGGTTGCCGACCGCGACCATGTACGGCAGCCGCGAGGCCACGGGCTCCACGAGCGCGCCGAACTGGTCCCACACGTACGTGCGGCCCTTGGCGTACGAGAGATCGCCCACGTGGACCACCGCGACGAAGTTGCCGTCGTCCTCGTCGTCGGCCAGGTCCTGCTCGATGCGGCTCATCACGGTCTGGTTGGACGTCGCTGATGGCCGCGACAGGAACGCGCGCTCCGTGAAGCGGCGCTCGGGCTCCTGGTCCTTGGGCAGCGGCGTCAATACGCCTTGACCCAGATCGCCAAACACGAAAAAGCTCTGGCTTGAGCCGTTGGACGGCGCCTCGCCGGCGAGCGGCGGGTACGTGAACGCGAACGGCTCGCTGACGATGCCGAACTTGCTGCCGACCGTGTAGTAGTACGTCTCGCCCGGCTTAAGCCCCGAGAGCAGGCCCTCGTGGATGTACCCCGGGTGGCGGAACCAGCGCGCCGACTCGATCGTCGCCGGCTCGCTGCACATGTCGCTCGCGCTGTACGTCTGCGTGGTCGCCTCGGCGTGGTGCGAGAGGTTCTGCGGCGTCGCGCCGTAGTGGACGTGCTGGTGCTCGCCCTTGCCGCTGGTCCACGTCACGCGCATCTCACCGGGTGTCTGCGTGAGCGCGAGGTGCACCTGCACGGGCTCGGTCGGGCCGCGCTCCATCTCGATGTGCGGCGACTCGGCGATGGTCTTGTACTCGAGCTTGTCCACGTGGCGGAGGTATCGGAACTGGTACGCGCAGCGCATGTTGACGAGCGGGCCGACAACGAACGCGCCGCGGAACGACGCGTCCTGGCTCGCGTTGATGGGCAGGTAGTCGAGAAAGTCGCTGGACGCCACGCGCGCGCGCGCGTGCTCGTCCTGGTCCACGCAGTACACGCCGAGAAAGTCGCCGTCGCGCGCGTCCTCGTCGTCGCCCAGGTCGTACTCGACGCGGACAAAGTCGCGCTGCGCGACGATCGTCGTGTTTACGCGCAGCACGCCGCGGCGCAGCTCGGCGGCGTCCGTGACCGCGCAGCTCTGGTTCAGGTGCGCGCACGGGTGGACCGACTCGTGGAACACGAACGCGCCGCCGCGGTGCCACCGGTAGAACCACGACCAGTAGTCCCCGCCGCTGGACGGCGGCGAGGCAGCGGTGGCAGCGGTGGCAGCGCTGGCACTGCCACTGCCATTGGTCTCATCGACGGCGGACGAGTGAGCGTGTAGCGGGCTCCAGAGGACCGCGAGCGCCGCGAACGCGACGGAGCAGCGGCGCCACATGTCGCAGAACACAGTGATGCGCGTGTCGGCGGCGCTGGTGGCGTGTGGGAGGAAAAATCGACGCGGCGAGGACGGCGGAAACGGTCAATAATGGGAGCTCCTCGTTGACACGCGAGGAACTGACGTCCTCCACGGAGCGTATACTGATCTGGTTGATTAACCGGATATACATCATTTTCTATCCGGATACACGATGTATAGCTCCCCACTACCTACTGAAGTAAGGTAGTTGTCGTGATGGCCACCCAACAAAGGCGACAACACACCTGGGCAGTATTGGGGATCGGGAGCCCGAAGGACGAGGAGACACACCGCGCGAATATGGCGGCCAAGACAGCGAGCGGCGAGGCGCCGCGCCAGGAGAACGTCATCTACGAGGGTGACACCGTGATCTGCGAAACCAGCGACGGGCGGCTCTTCTTCCAGGACATCAAGACCAACAAGTGAGACCAACGCGCGCTGTTCCTCCCTGCCGCGCTGAGATCTGACTGACCCGCTTTGTGTGTGTGTGTGTCGCAGCTGCAACATTCGCGTGGGCAAGAAGCTCACGCCCGTCAAGCCCGTCATCGGCGCGCGCTACGGGTGCGTGGCTTTCGTTCTTGGCGTGTTGGGCGATTCCGTGAGGCTTACACTTTGAATACGACAGCTCGATCTTCGAGGAGCAGAACAAGAAGCTCGTGCAGGTCGACGGCGGTCTCTTCCCGGACCCGGTCGCTGCTGGTGCGTAGAGAAGCGCATGCATGCGTGGCGCCGGTGTCTAATCGGCGTTTGTTCTGACGATGCGATATCTGTGCGGTGGGTGGCTACATAATAGAGATCGGCGAGTTCGAGGTGCCGACCGAAGACAACCGCAACTACGTGGACACGAACTCGGCGCAGAAGCTCAACAGCAATGACATCGCGGGCATGCGCGAGAGCGGCGTGTCGGGCAAGGAGATCATCCAAAAGCTCGTGGAGAACAGCGAGACCTGGGAGGCCAAGACCGAGTTCTCCAAGCAAAAGTACCTCAAGAAGAAGCAGCAAAAGTACATGCCGCGCGTGCGCTTCGTCAAGTGCACGGCCGAGTCGCTGTGCCGCACGTACCGCATGAAGAACCCGAGCAAGATCTGCAACATGCGCGAGGACACGCTCGGGCAGCTGCTCGTCTACGCCAACATCTACGCGACCGCGCAGGTGCTCGTGGTCGACACGTGCATGGGCCTCATCACGGGCGCCATCGCCGAGCGCCAGAGCGGGCTCGGCCGCGTGATCGCCGGCTACGAAGGCCAGCAAGTGCCCAACGACATTCTGCGCCGCTTCAACTTTGGTACGTGGTAGGATCTCAATTGCGTCACTCGTGATGGAGGGGCTGGGTTTGTGCTGACCGATCTCCTCAATCGTGTTCATCAGACAAGAAGTCGCTCGAGTCGATCCACTCGTTCCCGCTCAACACGATCACGTACATGGAAATGGTGCGCGTGGATGACGTGAAGGTTTCATGTAGTGGCGCTTGTTTGCTGACGTTGTGCTGGTGCAGCGCGAGGACGAGATCCCGGCGACGGACCCGATCATGAAGGACCGTCTCACGGATGAGGAGAAGAAGCGCCTGGAGCAAGAGCGCATCTCGCAGTACACGGCCGAGGAGCAGAAAAAGTACTTTGAGCGCAAGGCCAAGCGCGCGGAGAGCAAAGTCAAGCGCGAGCCGGCCGAGCTCGTGCGCGAGTGGATCCGCGAGCAGTCGGACAGCCTCGTGATCGCGACCCACTACAACCCGCAGAACGTACTCCTGGCGCTGCTGCCGTACCTCAAGCCCTCGCGTCCGTTCGTCGTGTACTCGGAGTACCTCGAGCCGCTCTCGAACCTGTTCCTCACACTCCAGAAGATGGACTCGATCGTCGACATGCAGCTGAGCGAGACCTGGACGCGCGAGCACCAGATCCTGCCCGGGCGAACGCACCCGGAGATGAAGATGAACAACTTTAGCGGGTACCTGCTCACGGGCACCAAGGCTGCGCACCTGAGCGGCCCGGAGCTGCGCGCGCTGCTGGCGTCGCGTGCCCACGCCGAGGCGGAGCCGTCGGCGATGAACAGCACCGACGAGAACAAGGACGAGGACGAGCCCGCGGCCAAGCGCGCCAAGACCGACCGCACGTAACCTCGATTTGACTGAAAAACATCGATGCTTAGAAGAATGAAATGGGAACACAGCACGAGAACCTATTTGCGTGGAAATGTGTCGATACGTGTTGATGCAGTACGTTCTAGGTTGGTCACGAACAAGGTGTAACATCAGAGCCGGAGCGAGGCGAGCTTGAAGGTACGAGTCAGTCCGAGATCCGCTCGACCACTACTTTTTCCGAGAGGGCGGCCCAATGGACCTGATCGTGGCACGCACGCGAGAATTGAAAATGAGATCGTTCATGTATTAATAACTGTGTTAATACTACTTACTACCCACCTCCACCTCCTCCGAAGATCCCAGGTGAGACCAAAATCCTGGAGTTATGTTGCTCTCATGTTGCGAGGACGTTGCTGCGTCTCCATCAAACGGGCTGAAATGCAACTGAGAGGAAGGCAGACGACGAGATCATGCGCGCGGCACTCGCGTGCGCGGCGCTGCTGGGCGCGGCGGCCGCGCTGGACCTGCGCGTCCACGACGGCGCGCTCCACGCGCCCACAGGTGACGACGTCGACAAGCCCGTGCTGCCAGTCTTCTCCAAGGACTACGGCAAGGTCCACCCGGACTGGCACCGCGGCGGCGCCTGGTGGTTCCACGACAGCTTCCACCCGTGCGAGCGCTTCGGGCAGAGCTGCTCCACGCTGCCGCGCGAGGCCTCGGGCGCGCGCGTGGCGCTGCGCGTCAACACGACGATCGTGCGCCACATGGAGAGCGTGGAAGTGCGGTTCTTATTCGCCGACCCGCTCGACAGCGTCGACGTCGGCGACACCATCGCGGTGTATTGCGTGGACGAGGAAGAACCACAGGCCCAGGCCGCCGGTGGTGGCGACCTCGACTTCTTCGACTATGTGTACCTGCGGGATGTGGACGCGTGGACGCTCGAGGGCGACGACCGCGTGCGCGGCGCCGTGGCGTTCGGGCCGCTCGCGAACCAGCGCTGCTCGTACCAGTTCCGGTACCTCCAGTTCGTGGAGCCGCTCGTGTACCAGGCCATCGGCGAGTCGCCCCACGTCGAGATGGAGCGCGGCCACACCGAGCCGCTGCAAGTGCATCTTGCTGTGACCACGCGGTCCGACGAGATGCGCGTTCAGTGGACCACGGGACGAGTCGCTGAGCCGCAGGTTCTGTTCGCGGAGGCGGGTAAGGCGTTCGCCAAGGTGCTGGCGAACAGGAGCGAGACGTACGACGCCGACGACATGTGCGGTGGCCACGCGCGGACGCGCTCGGCGGCGTTCTTCCGCCACCCAGGATACCTCCACGACGCGCTGCTCACGGGACTCACACCTGGGCGTACGTACCGCTACAAGCTCGGCTCGTTCAACGGCGTGTGGAGCGACGAGTTCACCTTCACGCAGCCGCCAGCACCGGGCAAAGGACCAGCGGCGTTGCCACAGAGCTTTTTCGTGTTTGGCGATCTGGGCGAAAACGTGCTCGTGCCGGACGAGGAGCCAAAGCCGTACAAGTCGTTCATCGAGGGCGTCTCCAAGCCGACCGCGACGGGTAACGCGATGTCGCTCATGATCCTGGACTTCCACCGGCACCACGGCGCGACTGTCGACTTTGTGGGCGTGCTCCACGTCGGTGACCTCTCGTACGCGCGCGGCCGCACGTACCAGTGGGACCAGTTCGGCGCGTGGGTCCAGCCGCTCGCGAGCCGGCTGCCCTACATGGTCGCGATCGGGAACCACGAGTACGACTACACGAGCGGCGGTGAGCATGACGTCTCGGGCGCCGGCGCGACGAACGGCTGGCATCCTGAGCGGGGTAACTATGGTCAGGACTCGGGCGGCGAGTGCGCGCTGCCCTCGGCCAAACGCTTCCACATGCCCGACAACGGCAACGGTGTCTTTTGGTACAGCTTCGAGATCGGACTCACGCACCACACGATCATCAGCAGCGAGCACGACGTCACAACCGGCTCGCGCATGTACGAGTGGCTCAAGAAAGACCTCGAGGGTGTTGACCGCACGAAGACCCCGTGGCTCGTGGTGCACTTGCACCGCTCGCTGTACTGTTCGCAGGCGTATGAGCCGGACTACAACGTCTCGCTTCTGCTTCGCGAGTCGCTCGAGCCGCTCCTATTGCAGTTCCGCGTGGATCTCGTGTTCAGTGGCCACTACCACGCGTACGAACGCACGTGCGCCGTGCGCAACGAAGCGTGCGTCCCGGACGACACGCGCGGCTACACGCAGGCGCCCGTCCACGTCATGGTCGGTGCGGCCGGCGCACTCGTGGACGATGCGCAGTACTGGGACAAGCCCTGGAGCGAGAACGTCCAGAACGAGTACGGCTACGGCCGACTCCACATCCACAATCACACGCACGCACTCTTTGAGTTTGCGCGTGTGCGCGGCCACATCGTCGCCGACGAAAAATGGATCGTGTCGGACCATGCGTGGTCATCCTAGCGTGTATGTGTTCGCACAAATAGTCGCTCCCCTTTGTTGATGCTTATGTTTGCGATCCTCCCTCTCAACGAGACACGACTATCATGCAGGTAGGTTGCGTATACACACGACGAACACACCCGGCGGAGACGGGGGGATCAGGGAAGCCGCACCAGCGTTGGGAGTCGTTCTGCTTGCTGACGCCGTTGACCTCCTTGTTCATCGTTATCTCGAGTGGCACCCACGCATTTTCTTAGTCAGCACCAGCGACGCACAGACTGCGATTGCGTTGACACCACGGGTATGCCGAACTGGGCGATCATCTTTCATGCGAGCTTGGTCACTTATTTGGCCGTAGGTAGCAGGACGACAACCACACTGACAGCGCGTTCGCGCCTATGGCCGCGAGGTCCTCATCGCTCAGCATCTCGCAGCGCAAGGCCGTGAGCACGGTGGAGTCCGTCGCCGTGTAGGTTCATCTTGAGCCCGACAATTCCTTCGCAGTCAGGATCTCCTCGCGGTGGGTCGAATTGTCAGCAACTTCGTTACGTCTTCGAGAGCGGGTTGCATCGTCCCACTCCAGCTAAATGGCCGATGTGAAGGCCGACGGGCACATGTGACTGACTCCGCACTCGCTGCACGTGGGACCGCGCGGCAGGCATACGGTCTGCCCAAACCCCACGAGCGTGAGATTGACGGAACCCCATTGCTCGCGCGGGAGCCACTTCTCGAGCTCCTTGCGGGTCTTCTCCGGATTCTGTGACTTGGGGTTCACCTTATTCCATGTCTTGACCCACCCGAGCCGGTTCGAGACGCGGTGCACATGCGTGTCCACGCAAATGCCCACCGTGCTACAAGGAACATGCACACACATATCAATACGACTTCAACCGTCTCATGCCTAGATCGAAGGCACTTGTCCCAGGCACAGCTCATCACGAGGTGGGCCATCTTGGGGCCGACACCGGGCAGCGCCAAGAGCGCGTCGAACGTATCCGGGATGTCGACAACCTCCTCGCCAGCCTCACCAGCCGCATTGACCAGCACCTGTGCGACCTGCTTAATGTACCGCGCCTTGTTGTTGTAAAAACGGACGGGGCGGATGAGCTGCGCGAGCTCCTTCTCGTCGATCGCCAGCATCTCGGCCACGCTGAGCCCGCGCGCAATGAGCCGCTTCGTCGCCGCGACATTCACCTTTTCCTTGGTCTGGCTACTTAGCATGGCCAACACGAGCACGTGGAAGCGCGTGACGTGCGGCGCGAAGCGGTCTTTTTCCCCCAACATGGCCTCGACGCCGGCGACGTTGAAGTCAGCGACCGGCGACGCGCGCATCTCCTGGATACCCTTCAGCACGGCCTCCCACCTCCCAGGAGAGCCATCTGCGCTGGGCTGGACGGAGCACGCGCGGAGATGCTTCTCGGCGGTCGTGGTTTTGTCATGACCAGCCTGCTCTTCGGCAGTGTGCTCGTCTTCTCCATCGTGTGCCGCGACGGCATCCGCCTTCGAAGATGACGCACTGCTGCTGCGTGCACGCGTCCGGGTAGCCACGAGTAGTCGTGTCTTGGGCGCAGCGCGGCAGACTGGCGCGCGTCCACGGAGAACACACGCGCAGCTTCGGAGCATGGCAATGGAGAAATGGACCACTGGGTTGTTGGATCGTCGCCACTTGAAGAGGAGGTGGGCTCGGAGTGTTGGTCTGACTAGCTGGTGGGGTCCACCTATTTTCCGGTGATTGACTGGAAACTGGGCACAGGGTCCTGATATATCTTTTTGACTGGGTTATTCTAGGATTCTTCACCTCAAAATTAGGGTTGTTTTGAACATTTGAACCACAGAGCGCGCGCGAAAACGATCCACAAGCGCACGCCGCCCGCCAAAAACCCAATGTGGTTAACTTTCGCACGAAGTTAACTCTAGTTCCGGCAAAATTCAAAAAGGACAAGTGGGGGGAAAACCCACACACCCAGCTGCAAGGCGGAAAAAGGCCGAAACACAGCGACAAAGGGAAACCTCGGCGTCGGGAGCGCTCCGTGACGACAGGCATCGATTCGACCGGCGACGCGACCGCCACCCCCGCGACCGCCGTCTCGTGCGCCACCCGCACGTACCCGCCGCGACCATGGGCGACGCCGTGCGCCGCGTGCAGAAGCACCTCCAGGAGCTGTCGCGCGACCACCTCACGAGCGTCGAGGACCGCCACCACGCCAACCTGGGCTGGCTCCAGATCGAGCTCCAGCAGCTGTGTAAGCAGATTGAGGTCGAGGTGCGCGTCGAGCTCACGCGCCCGCCGCGGCTGTCGTTCTCCAAGCCGAACGCGCTGCCGTTGACCGCTGCGAGGGACTCTGGCGAAACACAACAGGCGCCAGCCAAGAAGACGTCCGTCTCGACGACGCAATCGGATAATAGCACGACTGCGGGCGGCGCTGCATCATCGTCGGCGAGGCCGCGTGTGCTGCCGTCGCCCGTGCACGCTCCGGCGACTCGACTGCTCGATTTTGAACTGATCGAGGAAAAATCGTCGCCGCGCGCCTCGAAGAAGCGGCGACTTGAGAACGCCAAGAAGTCGGACACGACACAACCAGTGACCACCAAGAATGCGACTGCGATCACCCACGAAGTGATTGATATTGATGGCGATAGCGACTTTGAAGTGCTCGCGGTGGTTCCTCCGGGCAGCAAACGAATGGTGACGCGAGTGGTAAAGCGCACCCGGAAGGTGCTCAAGCCCAAGAGAATCGTCAAGACGGAAAAGAAGCTGATCAAGGAGCAGAAACCGCGCCTGCCGCAGGTGGACGTCGAGGCGCTCAAGGTCGTGGATCTCAAGTCCGAGCTGAAAAAGCGTGGGTTGAAGCAGACGGGCGTCAAGGCTGTGCTCGCGGTGCGGCTGCAAGAGGCGCTGAATGCGGAGGACGCCGCGAAGGCACAAGACGATGATGACGACGGCAAATGGGTGACCGAGGAGGTCGTAGAAGAGATCATGGAGGAGGTCGAAGAAGAATACGAAGAGGAGGTCGAAGTGGAGGAAGTAGTGGACGACGTCATCTCGAACGCTGTCGAAGATCCAGTGAGGTTTCACCCAGCCCAGAACGATGTTGTTGACCAAGTCGCTGGCTCGAAGGAGCCAACAGGTATTCTTGCAACGGGGGCAGCAAGTGAGGCTGCAGTCGATGTCGCGGCGAATGAGTCGGAACGGATGTCTGCTGAAGATAGGAACGCACGGACTGGCACGGACAGGGATCAGGTCGCCGAAGCGAGCAGCGCCGCGACGCAGGCAGAGACAAACCCGAAACCATCGTTATCGGACATGGTTGCCCCAATGACAGACGATGAGATTGTTCGAGAAAGTGCTGACGGCTTCATCAGCCCTGAAGGGAAAGTGCCACCGGCATCGGGTGGGAAGTCTTCAGGAAGGGAGGTACCTTCGCCACGACGACTTGATACGATTGTGGAGGCCACTCCCAAGGCGGTGGAAGCATCATCTGTTACACAAATGGCGAAGGCTACGTCGGCGAACGAGTCGGGAGTAGGTGTGAGCGCCGTGCCTCGACCACAAAGTGAACCGGGTAGGCAAGTTGGTGGTATGGTTCCTGCAGAGAAGACTGACGAAGGAAAGCGCCCCACATCTGCACCGCATTCATCCGGTCTTGTGGGCTCCCAGCAAGCACCACAAACGCATGACAAGACGGCACTCAGCGTTCCTTTCAAGACCCCGTCTGAACCGCAGAACATCCAGCCCGCGAGCTCTCGGACAGTGACTTCAGCTGAGGCTGCTCCCCAGCTGGCTTCCGGTGTTGTGAAGGAGGACATGACTCCGAGCAGAGACTTGAGGGAAAGAGTGAGGTATCTCACTTCATCGCGATCGAGCTCGAGCTCCTCGTCTACCGCACCCCGGAGATACACCGGAAGTATCAGCTACGTTGAGGATTCCCAACCATCGCCGCTTCAATCCACGTTCACAACGGACTTCTCAACGCAGTCGACTCGTGCAGGGTCGGTTTCACACGTCGAGATTGAATCGTTTGCATCCAAGGCCAAAACTCCGGACCCTGTCTCGTCCGTTCCTCCACCAAGTGAGCGCGTCGCGCAAAGTGAGCCTCGGATAACTACTGCGAAGCTGGAAGTTGAGGATGAGGCAACTCGCAAGCGACGTGAACAGGAGGAAAACATTCAGCGTGAGGCTCAAAGACTTCGTATGGTGGCGAAACAATCGGCTAAGAAGCGATTTGAGGAGTCCAAGACCACGGCATTGTTTTGGAAGCGGGACGCTACGGGAGAGGATCAGGCAGAGACGATTTCGTCAGCAGAACCACGCCAAGCGGACCAAACCAGCAACTCGGTGTCGTCAGTCCATGATATAGTTGACGTCGTCACACCGAAAACTGGTCCGCCTGCGCCTGTTTCCGATAAAGAGTCTTCGAACGTTGATAAGGCGATCACGGGAGGTATTGCTGAAGACAACAAAGAAGCGCCATTGGCCAAGGCGTCGGTCGCACCTGCAGCTCCAGTGAACAAGGAAAAGTCCAACCCTTCATTATCCAGATCCCAACCACCTCCGTCTGCCCCGGTAGCAAAGAAGGAGCCGGAGAAACGCGTAGTACCGACACGAAAGCGGTCTAGTATCGTCCTGGACAGTAGTGCATCGACACTTTACCCCTCGAAGAAGCGCACCAGTCTTGTGCGAAGCAAGGACGCCGAGCCCGTGGTCAAGCGGGCAAGCCTGACACGGTCGACGCCACCTGCTGAGAGTGCTCGGGCGAAGCGGTCAAGTACCGAACGCATTCCGCCTGCTGAAAATGTTCGTAAGCGGACGAGTACCGAACGCATGCCAGTAACCACAGAAGCTCTAAAGCGGAAGCGATCTAGTGGGTCTCTTGACCAACCGGTCGTTGTGACCACGAGTGGCAAGCGGAAGAGTATCGCGTCGAATCAGCCTGGCCAGCCTGGTTCTCGTGCCCAAGCGCCGACTGCCAGTAGTTTGCTGAAGACGTCGGCAGCCTCGACTAAAAGCGGTATTCCCTCTTCAACGGCTGCAAAGCGCCGAGACTCAGCGTCGTCCACCATTTCTTCAAGCTCCAGCGTATCGACCAGTGACGTTCGATCCAAACCGAGTGCTTCAGTCTTCAGCGGCGGGGCTGTGCGTAAACCGGCAAACCTTGTCAGTGGAATACACTCGTTCACGACGCTACTTGAGAAGGATTCGGCAAACCTCTCCAGCTCCCAAGGTAGCACTGGAAGCAGACAGGCTCCCAGCGTCGGTGCATTGAAGATGGCAGAGAAATCTCGTCTCCTCGAGCAGAAGAAGGCTTTGGAGAAGGCCAAGAGAAAAGAAGCCCTTGCCAAGAGGTACGAGGAACAGCGCAAGGCAGACGAAGAGAAGCGGAAGAAGTACGCGTTGATGAAGGAGAAGGCGGAGCGCGAGGCTCGCTCGAAGCGTGAGCAGGATCAGGCAGCCGAAAAGAAACAGCGTGATATGGAGCTGGCAAAGAAGCGACAGCAACGCCTTCAAGAGATTCGATCTGGCATGGAGAAGAAGAAAACGCAAGGTACCGACAAAGATCAAGCCACAGCCTCCAAGACTGTTGCACCAGTGTCTCGTGTTGCGGGTGCCCCCACATCTGCTTCAACTGCTCACTCGGTGAAGAGCTCCATGAAAGCACCACTGAAGCCATCCGAGAACAAGGAGTTGATGACATACGTTATGTCTGAGAATGAAGAATCATCGGGGAGCGAAGACGAGAAGGACACCGAGCGCAACTCGAAGAACATTCCGAAGTGGGCTCAGCGTGAGAATCTGGAGCGCGCGCTGCGGATTCAGTTCGGACCAAATGCCGTCGACCCGACGCCATCCATCTTCCCTGACTTCGTTGACACTTGCGACTTGGAAGCGATCTTCGAGCCGACTGACGTGCGCAAGAAGAAGAGATTTCAGCGACGCACCAGTAGTGGCAACTGGCTGGGTGATCGACCGACAGCACGGGAAAAGGCTGTGTACAAGAAAGACATGGGCTTTTCACGCTAAGTCATTGGTGCTGCGTGGATACGAAGGTGATTTTTATTGGTGCATTACAGCACGCTCTAATGATGGCTGAATAAATACGGGATGCTAAATGAATGGCGACGCTTCGACCGCGTCTGATGCTTCCCCAACTTGCTTCGTTACTCATGCGGCTCTCAAGTGCTCCGTGGCTCGTTCTTGTGATCTCGGCGGGGGCGGCGGCGGCGCACGCCCGAACTTGGAAGGTTTTGGATCCGGTGTGCTGTTCGAGTGTTTCAGGCGCGTTGGTTCCGTGGTTACTTCATCGGCGTATCGCTCATAGAAGCTCACGTTGTCCCCGATAATGAAGCTTCTTGAGCGTGGCACCAAGTCGAATGCAGCCGCTCTACTCGCCATCGGCGAGGCTGCCGACATGGGCGACGTCAAGGGCGACTCGACGCCGAAGCGACCAAGTGGGCTGGACGTCAAACTGGAATCGGCGCTCGAGCTCATCGTCGCGCGTCCGTCCAAGGAGTTGCTGCCACTCGCAAAGTGCTTGAAGTCTCCCGACGAGTACATGCGCATCACGTTCTCCTCGTCCGCGAGTACATTCGAGACCAAGCGGGCCATGTTCTCGAGTGTCTTCTTCACACGGCGACACGCGGACTCGTCACGAAGCTTCGTGTCAAGGGACACGATGCATCCGATGGGTGAGAATTGCGTGTCCCGTTGGAAAATCGGCGCGGCCCCGAAGAATCGAGAGATCTCCTGGTGATGTTGGAGGGTTTTCTTGCGGTCTCGCGAGGCGGTGAAAGCCTCTTTGCTCTTCATTGCATGATGGCAGAGCGACAAGAAGTTGGGTGATTGCATCGCACTCGAGCGGAGCCCCTTGTGCGCGAGGACCCACACGTCCGTTTCGTCCATGAGCACAATCGCGCTACCCTTGCACTCGAGGTAATCGCTGAGCAGCGAGCACACGGAGTGAAGCTTGTGGTTGTGGTACTGACTGATGATGACCCTGTAGTCCGTATCCCAGGCTCGCGGCGAGGTGCAAGGAGTGAGATCCGAGTGCGCAATCGACGCTGGCGAAGTCAGCGCTGAAGTCGGGGTCGTTGAAATGACCGAAGGTGTCCCACCCGGGGAGATCTCGATGCGTCGTGCACGTACAACTCGCGCATCGCTTTGCTTGTCGATGGCCCGCGCGAGATGGTCGATATCCTCCCGAATGGATGGATTCGTATTGTGGCGAGTGATGCAGCGCAGGCACGTGTACGAGATGTCCACACCTGCGATAGGCACGTCCACGAGAAGGAATCCGAGGCAGCGACGGCAGCACACATCTCCACACTGTTCAAGCGCAAGAACGGATCATCAGTACATAGCGTATGGGGTCCAGACAGTGAGAGGTGACGTACGGCGCGGCAGTGGTGACGACGGCGAAGAAACCCGAATTTCTTGACACAGATGCCACAGCGCGGTGCGAGTTCGTTCGACTTCCACGCCGCTATTGGCACGCCTTGGATGACTGGTGGTCGGTTGCGAAGCCCAGCGAGGCCTCCGTACGTTGCCGTGTATGAGAGCATCGGGTCGCTACTCATCCTGCTTAATTGTTCCGTGTTGGTTCAAGCAGAAAAAAATACCCTCGGTGTCGAGAAGCGTGGAGATCACACAGTGAGACCGTGGTGGGCATGCACAGGTGGCTGCGAACGCGAAGAAGTGCGAATGCCGTGGGGTTAGCAGCCTCGCAGATCAAGTCGCGTCGGATCTGTGGTATCCTGCGCACCATCCCACGGATATATCGAACGTTCCTGCCATGTTTCTCCCGCCTTTCACTGTCCCAGGAGCTCAGGCCCACCGATTGACAGCGCTCAACTACGAGTATAGACACCGGTCGATGTCCAGTTTGGTCGCCACACCGTGAGACGTCGCATCGTTGAGCTCAATGGAGACAAGGGCGCGATGGCCACTCCATTTTCGGATCGCGAGATGTAGCAGGCGATCCGGCCAGCCAGCACTGACCACACCCCATAGAGCCTTGCCAGTTCCCATCATCAGGTTTGGTGACCAGAATGTTGCGGGAAGCCGCAGCGCCAGGGATGGTCGGCTGCTAACCTCGTCGCTGGTTGTAGATGATCATATCGTGCCACTCTCCTGACAATGCGACGCGAGGTTTGCACTGGAGCGAGGGCAAGGGGCCGCGCGGGTGGTGGATATTTTCATGCTCGCGATATTTCCTGGGACAAAAATACCCAGCAATTAATATCAACTGCGTTGGAAGAGCATGTGAGGTCCTCTGCTGCGCGGAGGAGGAAGAAAAGAACGTCGGGCGTGATGGAGTCGTCGGAAGATGCAGGAGAATCGACGCTCGTGCTGATACAAGATGCCGAATATGAACTGCACGCGTCGCAAAGCTCGATTGTGTTCTCGAAGTGGGGCGCAGTGGAAGCCAAGGGCAAGCAACGCCGTGTGGAGTTCTCGATATCGTTGCGTCCGCATGCTCAAGAAGATGAGATCACCGACAACAAGGCATCAGTGCCGCTAGTGATCACCGCTCCGTTCAGCTCACGGTTCAACTTGCTCGTCAGTGGTACCTCATTGGTCCCTCTTCTTCGCGCTGGGTCACCTCTCGAATGTACGGTGGAGTTTGCTCCACCGCGCGACCCATCCGACGGCGATTACGGATGCACAAATTTCCGAGACCAGATCATCATCCAAACCCGGCTCGCCAAATTGTGCATTCGACTGCGCGCTGTTCACGAAGACGTCCCCGTACACCTCTGCCCACCCGAGAGCTTCACGCCTCGCGCTTTGCCTACCGTGAAAGCCCCCTCATTCAAGCTGTTTGATCAAATTGAACGGGACGCGGCAGACGTGTCATCCGCCTCTCAACTGCTACCGATCACTTCGAGCCACAGGATCAACATCAGTGGAAGCTTTCATCCGCACAAGAACGGTGGGCATCGTATTGACGGTCTCTCCTCGATACCTCCACGACAGCCAACACCCCCACAGCTCCACGGTCTTGATTCCCGTCCTTCCTCATCGAGCAGCGGGCGAACCGCTAGTCCGCGCGTGCTAGAGCCACTTGTAGCTCCGCCGGTGCCCTCCATCACCACCGCCGTGGACAACCAAGTGGAGGCCAGGGAGGTCATCCTGCGCCTACGAGCTCGGCGGTCATCTCAGAACGCAGTGCCCGCGAAGATAGTTGAGATGAGTGATGCCGAGCCAACGAGCCCTGAAAGCCAGTTTGATGCGAAGGCAAAAGCGGAGCTGGACGAGTTCAATGCGCTTGTAAAGGCTGCCAAAACAAACGTCGCAGGTGAGATGAGCAAGGCGAAGCAGGAACTGGAGTACTACAAGTCGTTGCTTCCGGGACAGCAGTCGGCAGGCTCTATCTCCTCCGTGCAGCCATTGCCACCACGAGCCAAGTGGCTCGTCAACGAGCCCCAGGTATCGGCCCACAAAGGGGTCCCGAAGAAACCAGCCAAGCTTCCGGCCTTGCAATCAGAGAATGAGGTATCGACGACTGTGGAGCCCCAGCGTGGTAGACAAGAAAACAATCAAAGTTGTGTAACCTTGGTGGGAACGACAACCAATCAGGAGACATCGCCAGTAAAACGAACCCATTCCAA
The DNA here is from genome assembly GCA_023336295.1 of Pythium folliculosum. Classification (NCBI taxonomy): domain Eukaryota; phylum Oomycota; class Peronosporomycetes; order Pythiales; family Pythiaceae; genus Pythium; species Pythium folliculosum. The sequence goes on from JAADWV010000165.1 coordinate 49,527, forward strand.
GCAAGCGACAAAGGCGCCAACGAAGCCTTCGCAAGCCCCCGAGACGCAGTCATCGCGTGAAGCCGACAAGATCAAACCAGTCGATGCTTCAAAGCCAAAGAGGGCGCCAAAACCCGTTCTAGTGGTGACATCGAAGCCAAGCAGCTCCTCTACGACAGGCAAAGCTTCCACGACGAAATCTGCCGCCGTACCACCCAAATTATCGAAGCCCTCGAGCAAGACCGTCAAGAAAATCGCGCAGGTTAGGCAATACGAGCACACGCTGGACGACTTTGACGACATCGACCCCGAGGTGGACGACGCCCCGGTCATGCCGGATGACCAGCACGCACAGCGAAAGTTACGAGAAGTAGAGGACGAGGACGACCCGATGCTCACGATGAAAGTGCCTCTGTACTAGTCGGCGCTTTATCTCTCACGACGCCACTAGCTGCCGCGGTACGTCGAGTAGCCGAACGGGTTGATCAGCAGCGGCACGTGGTAGTGCTGTCCGGTGTGGCGGATGAGGAACGTGATCGCGACGTCCGGGTAAAAGTACTCGGTCACGCCGGTCTGCTCAAAGTAGCTCTTGGTGTCGAAGACCATCTTGTACGTGCCCGGCGAGAACACGAATCCCTCCGGGACGAGCGCCGTGGCCACGCGGCCGTCGCTGTTGGTGTACCCGTGGTTCACCACGTGCCACTGGCCCGTGGACGCGTCCAGCGCGTGGAGCTCGACGCGCACGTTCTCGGCGGGCTTGCCGCGCGAGGTGTCGAGGATGTGGGACGTGATCGGCGACTTGTAGGGGGACGAGGACATGGCTGTGGGGCGCTCGAGATGGTTCTGCAGGGCGAGGAGGCGGCGCGTGGACGCCATGCGGTTGGAGTCCGAGGAGAGAAGAAGTGCGTTCCGCGACGGCACATTCACATTCGCATTCACGAGGAACCCATCCAAGATCGTGGAGAGCTCACTTGAGGAATACCGATACAATACCGGTTATGAAACTGGTATGATTATGGGTTCAGAAGTTAACCTATAGGTTACTTAGAAGTGGAATCTCTCGATCTGAGTTGGCCTCTGACGAGTGGGCCTTTTTCGAAGAAATCGGGTTTTGAGAGGAATGGGATCAATTTTCAATCGTCTCGACAATGCGGCGACAGCGGCTGTTTAGACTGGTGAACAACAGACTGCCAGGAATCAAAGCAAGGGATAGGGTAAGATCAAGCATGTTTTGCGCAAAAAAAGGCCAATCCGTCCCAACCAGCGGGTTGTGGGTTACACTGGAACTGAGGCCTCCGAAAAAGAATGAAGCCCTCCTCACCGACGGACGGAACAGTTCTTTGATGCTGCACCCTTCACCTTTCGCAGGCGAGGACGTTTCACTCACCGCCTTCCGTAGCATCCAAAAGATCTTTGGTCTCCCCCGCGGGTATTCACCAGTGCCAGGTCGGCTTGCATCCGTCGTACTTCCGGCACGAAGCAGACTGCCGAACATGGCGTTGAAATTTTTGTTCTCCCCTCCTCGTCGTGTTGGTTTTGTTCTCCGCTCGCGGCTCTGTTCCGGAAAATCCGGAACCAACCTGCGCAGGCTGTCGTGCCCGACCATCGCGTGGCGAAGGGGCGATCCGTGTTCCAAGAACATGTTCTATGGTTTTTCGCAGGTCGCCCCACCTCCCAGATTCACTCGCGTTTTCGCTTCTGTGGCGCGCATGCGTTTTCGCAGGTCATCCCACCCCTCCCATGTCCAGGGGCATCTGCTCGTGTCTCACACAAACCTCCACAATCGAAGCCCCCGCCGTCCACGTGGTGCATGGGACGCCGCTGCTGAAGACGCCCCGCCCCGCTCCGCTCCTCCGCTCCGCTCCTCTTCCTCCGCCGCCGCCCTCTTCCGCACCGCACAGCTCCGCTCCCCTCCTCCGCCGTGCGTGTGTGTGTGTGTGAGTGTCCGTGTGCGTACGTACGTCAGACTTCCCCGGCGTCCTGGAGCCCAAGTCCGTCGTGGCGTAATAGCTCGCTAGGGATCCATTCCGCTCCCCCCAGTTCGGCGTCTGTGTTTCACGCGCCGCTCGACGGGGATTGCTCTAAGAACGGGTAGTCGCGGTGGTGTCCAGCGTGTCGCAGGTTTCTAGCGTCGCGCTCCGCGAGCGTCGATCTCTCTCCTTCCGCGCGTACGTCTTATTTCTGAGCCGACGCGATGATGGCGACGCTGCCGGTGACGATCCACGAGTCGCGCGAGGGTCCGACTGCCGCGGCCGATGCGCTCGACGTGGTGCTGGAGCTGCCGCACAGCGACGCCAGCGAGGCGTCGTCGACCAACGTGACGCCCGAGGCGCAGGCGCTAGCGGCGACCAAGCAGCTCTGGGCGGCCGAGGGCATCGAGGTGGTCGCGCCGTCGGCGACCGAGATGGCGGCGGCCGCGTCGTCGATGGCGCTGGCGGCGATCGCCGACAAGGAGAACACGAGCGCGGCCGACGTGGACGACGAGAAAGTGCGGTTTGAAGGCATGCTGCGCAAGCGGTACAGCTCGAGCCTGTACATGGGCTCGTGGCGCTACTGCGTGGTCCACGGGAACCGCCTGCGGTGGTACATGACCGAGGAGCTCGCGCACAAGGACCAGCAGCTGCGCGGCGAGGTGTTTGTCAAGAGCGTCGAGCCCTGGAACGGCCACGGTTCCGTGAACGTGTACCCGCACGCGTTCTCGGTGCGCACGTCCACGAACCGCGTGCTGCTCTGCTCGGCGCCGTCCGCGAGCGAGAAGGAGCGATGGGTGCAGCACCTCACGCGCTGCGTCGTCTCGGAGCGCCAGCGCCGCCTCTCGCGCCGCATCGTGCGCCACCACCATGAAGGCCTCTCACTATCGCACGGGCACGGGCCCGACGCGGCCGAGCGGCGCCGGATCGTGCCTGAGGACGCCGTGCGCGCGATGGCCGTGTCGGACGTCACGTCGGCGTACGGCAACTCGATCAACGAGAGCCTGAGCGGGCCGATCCCGGGCAGTGCCGACAGCAAGATCTCGTCCCCGCATCAGCAGCCGTCGTCGTCGGTCGGGTCGCGGTGGTCGGAGAGCGAGGGCTCGGTCGCCGGGTACGCGAGTCCGGAGTGCACGCGGTGCGCGATCCGCTTTGGCACATTTGTCGCGCGCCGCGTGATCTGCGGCTCCTGCCACCACGCGTACTGCTCGCGCCATTGCAACAAGTACGTGCGGCTCCAGCAGGCCAGCACGCAGGTGCTGCGCAAGTGCTGCATGCGCTGCGCGCGCCGCCAGGAGTTCCTCGTATATCTCAAGAGCGTGCTCACCTTCACGACTTCGCTCGCGAAATCCTTGAGTGGCGACGGCAAGTGCATGATGTCGCTGATCCAGCGCCCCGCGCCGGCCGACCCAAGCCAACTTGCCCAGGAAGAGCGTGTGTACGAGCGCACGGTCGAGAAGCTGCGGACCGCGCCCATGAGTCTGATCAAGACAATCAAGATTCTGTACCAGACCCGTCAGAAGCCGCACTTGTTTTGCGTGGCGTGCGAGCGCCTGCCGTATTACGTCGAGAACTGCATTGATCGCGTCGAGAGTCTCTGGTACCAGATCCTGCATCTCTTTCAGTGTTGCGACACGGAGTTCGCGACGTTTTCGATGCAGCTTTTCTGTCTCAAGCGGTACATTGCTGCTATGTGCCGGCGATCGCCTCGCATCGCGCTCCAGACGATTTGGCACGTGCAAGCCTCGGTGGAAGACTCATCTCGGCACCACCCGAACTCACTTCTGCTGCTGCTCGGCTTTCTCTACCCTCCGTCGTCCGGAAACAAGGTCTGGACCGAGCTGCTACTCGCCGACAGCCCCGAGCACCAGCGCACCGCGATCTTGGAGAAGTTGGTCTCAATCCATGAAGCCGAGCGTTCGATCAAGACGAATGACGCAGACTCGTTGACGGAGCGTTGGCTCAGTGCATCGACGGTGACCGAATTCCAGATGTGCGCGCAAGAGCTGGATCAATCGGGTGTTCAGATTATCGACTTCCAGTCCAACATCCACTATGACTCGCTGAGAGTGGCCGACACGGAAGAAGAGCGCGATCACCTGGAAGACGTCGTCGCGGATCAAGTTCGGTTCGTGCAGTCCCTTGCGGCAATCAGCGAGCGACTGCGACATGTGCAGCCAATTGACGACCGTTCAAAGCATCTTGTGACCGAGCTGGAAGAACTCAACGCAAATCTGATCTCGTCGGCGCTGTATCCGTTGTGTGTCGCGTCGGACAACTTGTACAAAGTCGTTCGCCTGCCACCAACAGAAGGCAAAGTGTTCTCGACGAAGATGCGCGCACCGACACTGATTTTCATCGAAGCCGTGCCAGTAGATGCTGCCAACTTGGTCGGAGCAGAGAAGCTGCTTGCATTCACGTCTGCTCGGCACCGTGGCAGTCTCACCTTCATCGAGTCGGTCTCCGCACTAGTGGACGAGACGACACAGCCGCGTGACTCGCTTGAGTCTTCAGCCGAGTCCGACATCACGACGTACGGCACTACTCCTCATCATCGCCGACACGGGTCTCAACTAAGCCTCCCGGACAGCATCGATGGACTGAGTAATGCGGCAGATGACGATGTCGCGACGCCGTCGAACAGTTGTCCCACTCGACAGGGGCATGCCAAGTCTCTCGGATTGATGCTGAACAACATGACATTCACACGCGACAACAACCGGTCAGCTTCTACCCATTCCATGCCCAACGGGGGCTTTTCGCTGGGAGCCCTCGGTAACCCTACAACGCCTCGCATCAACCACGCCCGAATGGACAACATCGTCTACGAAAGCAAAGTGTACGGTGAGAGCTGGGAAGAGCGACGAGAACGCATTCGCAACGAGTCACCGCACGGGCGTCTCCCAGGATGGCAGCTGTTCTCGATCATCGTCAAGACAAACGATGACTTGCGGCAAGAAATGTTCACGATGCAGATGATGACGAAGCTCAAGTCCATATTTGAGTTCGAGCAGCTCAACCTCTGGCTTCGTACGTACCGTATCGTCGCGACAGGTGCGAACATCGGCTTGCTGGAGACGATCAACGACGCTTGCTCGCTGGATCATTTGAAGAAGACCTTCAAAGGTGGAAACAATTTGCATGAGTACTTTCGCGCGACGTACGGTGAGCCGAGCTCAGCCAGTTACGAGATTGCGCGCCGCAACTTCATCCACAGTATGGCAGCATACTCGATCGTTTCCTACGTGCTCCTTTTGAAGGATCGCCACAACGGAAACATTTTGTTGGGGGCTGAGGGCCACATCATTCACATCGACTTCGGATTCATTCTGGGTATTGCACCTGGCGGTATGTTCAGTATCGAAGATGCCCCGTTCAAGTTGACCGAAGAGATGGTGATGATCATGGGCGGCTTGAACTCACCAGGGTACCACTCTTTCCGGCAACTGATGTGCGACGGATTCCTGGTTTTGCAAAAGTATCAGTCAGAGATTGCCGCACTGCTCCAGACAACGGGACAACACTCGCCGTTTCCGTGCTTTGAAGGCGCTAAACTTGCCCGGGTGGTATCCGATCTTCGAGGTCGGTTGTGCGTCGGGCTAACGAAGCGTCAAGTGGAGAAGCGCGTGGACCACCTGATTAGCAAGAGCTATAACGCTTGGGGCACGCGAAAGTACGACTCCTTTCAACTGCGAAGCAACAACATCCAGCCGTGAGCAATACCGAGCTGGAGGCATAATTAGGTCGATAGGAACATCAACACGCTGAGAACCAGCAACACGTACCATAGCCATATACCAAGATTTGTGTTTCAACTAATTCTTGTCTTACGTCGATGGCGTTTCATCGACGCGAGTGGATTCTTGCTATCAGTGACTGCAGTCAAACCTTTGTTAGCAGACCAGACCTAGGACATGTGGGCTGTGCGGCTTACCTTAAGGGTATTGCGGAGCTGGTCGTTTTCCTCGGTTAACATCACATTCTTGGTGAGTAAATCTGCGCAACGCCTCTCGGTCTGTTCGGCGGATCGCAGCCACTCTGCTTGATTCGATGCAAGCTTACGCTCGAGTTCATTGTTGGCGGCTCGAAGTCGCTGAAGTTGGCTATCCGTAGCCACTTGATCCTGAGCTTTGGCAACCGGAGTTCTCTGTCGAGGAGGAGGAGGTAGGAGTGCTTGGTTGCTCTGGGATAGACTACGAAGCTCCTCGAGCTGTTGCAAAATCAAAGCTTGCATATGCTGTGTTGACTCGAGCTCTCCACGATCTACCGGTGGAGTCCTGCTCAACTGCACTTTCAGTTCCTCGTTCTCCGCTTTGAGCTTTTTGACAACGCTGTGCAGATCCGCTTCGCGCTCCGATGCTGCTGTGATGGCAGTTACCTGGTCAACGAGTCGAAGCTCAGCTGCGTGGAGCCTTCCTCTCAGGTCTTTCATCTCTGTAGCCGCTTCCATTGAGTGTACAGGAACGTCAGAAGCATCTTCGGGTTGTTGTGGCTCGTTCATCTGTCGTCGCGCACGATGCAGACGCTGCTGCAGCAGTGTTACTTGAGACCGCAGTTCTCTTTCGCGACGCTGGTATGACTGAACAAGCGTCGACACCACATCATGAACCGTAGCCTTGGAAGTAATGAAAGACAACTGGACTCGGAACTCTTCTCCTTGCGACTGGACCTCGTGCTGCAATCGTTCGTTTGAAACCAAGAGTTCTTCGCACTCGTTGCACTTCACAAGCCAAGACGCATGTAGAACTTCTTTTTCCTTCTCAAACCGTTTTTGATCTTCTAGCGCGCGTTCAAGTTCCTGGCACACATGCGATTTTTCATGTCGTAGAATCGTATTTTCTGATGTCACCGCGGCCAGGGCCCTCGCTTGTTCTGTTTCGACGTTCCTTGCAAGCCCTTCATGTTGCTTATCGAATTCGATCTTGGTTCTCTGATTCAAAAGCTCAAGCTTCTCGATCTCAATCTCCTTGCGCGCAATTTCCTTTTTCGTGGCTTCAACTTCTTGCTCTACCTCTACAATTCGGCGTGTTAGACGTTCATTCTCACGCGTCGCGTTCGTCTTGTACACCTCGAAGTCCTCAAATTGCTTCTTCATGTCACGATGACGTGATTCAAGAGCCTCAGCGTCTGCCAAGCTCTTCTGGCGTTGATTTACCAGAACTATAAGCTCGAGGCTCAATTGTTGATTCTTCTTGCTTTCGTGCGCTGCTGATTTTTCAACATCTTGGCAGTGCTTCTGTAATAGCATCAATTCTTCGCCCAGCGTTTTCTTCTCCTGGATGATCTCGGTCATCTTCTGGCAAAGGTCTTGCATTTGTGAAGCCTTTTTGTTGTCATCTTGCTGAATTTGGACAACCATCTCCTCGGCTTGAATCAACTTGGTCTCGACGTCAAACTTCTCGTTGTCAAGATCTTGAATTTGAGAATTCTTTTCCATTTGGAAATCGACGAACGCCTTGCTGAGAGTTAGCTTCTCCTGTTCACAGGCAAGTAGCTCTTTTCGAATCTCCAGTTCATTGTCAAAGAGCTGCTGATACTTCGCTTTGAGTTCATTCATAACGGAGATTGTTTTGTCTTTGTCTTCTTTGAGGAGACGTTTCTCCAGAGTTTCTTTCGCAAGGCGACCTTCGAGATCGTGAATTCTCGAGATAAAGCTTTGTTCACTTCCTGACCCAGGCTCTCCTCCCGATGTCGCTACAAATCCGAGACCACTTGTTTGTTTCGTGACTTTCAAATGGCGGAAATACTTGAGGTGCAAGCCGCGAATCACATCATTGTTCACAACAGGGAGATTCTTGATGCATTGTAATCGCTGACCGAAGTGAAGCGTCAATCGTGAGCCGCTCGCATCTCCAGGCGCCAAGAAGAGGATAGCTGACGTCAGACAGTTACCCCCAAGAGAATCCTGAAGAAGTTGGGTGAGATGAGACTCGTCAAATGGCGTCTGTCGAGGTGATGTCGGTGTTGGCGTCTGAGCAAGCGTCGTGACGCAGTCGAGCAGGGCGAACAGGGACTTGTTCAGTAAAGGTCCTTCAGACAGACGGACCATTCCACCTGACTAAGGCAAAACAACAACAAAAATGATCAGACACGACGGTATAGGGTTCATTCGCCGATGCTTACATGAGAGAGACGATCAGTGGGAGGCAAGTCAAAGATGTCCAGCGTTGACACCAACTCTTGAGGTGGCGCGTCCTGAAACTCGAAACGTTGCTGGACTAATAGCTACGCAGGTGATGCACACACTTAGCTCAAGTTATACTAAGTATTGAGCCATACCTGTGTAACAATCCACGTACTCGGACAAGAGCACTGGAGAACTCGGTGGCATTACCGTAAAGCCCACTTTCCGTTCGTCTTGCCTGTCTCGATGCTTCGATGAGCGGCCGAATGGACTCGATACTTCGGATTTCTGGCGAGAATGTTGCACCTTGTAGCTGCTTGTAGCTCGAACTCCCATCCGCGATGGTAACCTGGCGGGAGCTGCCGGACGACGGCGCCAAAAGATCCTGAAATACCACACCACATGTGAGGAGAGGCTGCCGACATTGACACTGATCAGCGGCTTCTTACCAATATGGCTTCTTCATAAAGTTCCACGAACAATGCTCGTACGCGGAACCGGTATCGGGGCTTTGGACTGCCCGTTGACGCCGCACTCAGTGCAGTCGACTTTTGATTGAGCGTGGAAAGCAGGGACTGAACAATCGCGCTAACGAGTCCTTCCTTGTCCATTCTGCGAAACAACAGATCGCTCTTGTTCGATCGAATCGAGCCGATGGCGAAGCACGCCGTGTTCACGCCCTCGGCACATGCCTTCACAAGCGGCTGCAGCGACCTCTCCACGACGTCTTGCTCGGTCCCTGTCGGTTGGTGGTACGCGTAGTCTACGCGAAGAGATGACACCTATTGCGCCATGAAGCGACGCCGTTGAGTCGTCAAGAACAAAAACCTGATACACAGTACATGCGCATAACCAACGTACATCGGCGCCATTCACGAGCTCGGCGATCTTTCCGTCACGAACACGAACGCTTGAGGCATCGACACTGGCGGGCTTGTTTGTAATGGCGGCAGGAAGCACCGGCGCCGGCGAGATGTACGCGTGCACCTACCAGAGCAGTCTACTTTAATCCATTGGGCGGCCTCCACGGCGTCTTGTAGGGTGAGCGACACCGCGATGGATTCCGCGCGCCGCCCCGCGTCTATCTATGTTACACACCTGTATGGGCACGCCGTTGCGCGCCGCGAGATCCTCGGTATCGCTCTCCATGTTGCCGTTCGCGCGTTCTCGCTTTCCCCAGCCTTGTGGAAATGAAAGCGTTTCGAACTTCAACGGCGTGGGAACAGTGATGTCTCGAATAGAAGACGGTGTTACCATGTTCCCAAGTGAATGTTGCGTGAATGTGGACTGTAGCCATCTGTGTCGGTCCATGACACGTTGAAGCAACCTTCCTCGGGCCCAGATCCGGCAGTTGGTGGGACGAGGAGCGATGAGGGCTCGAGGGCTCACTCCGAGGTCACTTCTTCAGTGTGAAAGGCTCGAAAACGCCAGCAATACACGATGGTGATGGAGAGGCTGCCGTGGTGGCCCCCCGGCGCGCGTGGCGCCACTCTGTCGCGACTGATCGTAGTGAGCGCGTGTCTACTGAACCAGGCGGTCGCGATCGAGAAGCTCAATGCCGCCTCCGTGCTCAACACGACGGCCAAGATCCACATCGGCCCCAGCATCGCCGCGATCCTGGCGATCATCGTGGGCGTGTTCGTGTGCTTTTTCGGATTTCGGCTGCTGCGGCCCGTGGTGTTTCTCTGCGGCTTCGTCGCCGGAGGCCTAGTGGTCGCGCTGATCATCGAGTACGCGTTCGCGTCGGCGCCCTGGATGGCGACGGCGTCGTGGATCGGGTTTCTCGCAGCGGGCGTAATCACGGGCTGTATGGTGCTGATGTTGTACAACGTCGGGCTTTTCCTCGTGGGCGCGCTGGCCGGCATCCTGCTCGCGTTCACGGTCAACACGTCGTTCGCGCACAAGTTTTACCCGAGCCAGCCCGACGCCATGCTGATCATCTTGGTGGTTTTATTCGGTTTGCTCTTCGGGGTACTCGCGTGGAAGCTGGAGAAGCCCGTGGTCGTGCTCGCGACAAGCTTTATCGGGTCAACGGCTGTCGTGTGGGGAGTCGGGTACTTTGCGGGTCGGTACCCGAGCGGAGCGGACCTCAAGCGATTTCGATTCAAGGACGCGACTGGAAGCTGGGTCTACGACATCCCCACGGCTTGGTGGGGCTACCTGGCCGCCAATCTCTTGCTGTTCTTGCTCGGCGTGTTTGTGCAGTACCGGAAGACGGCACCTCGCTCAGCGTTCCCCACCAGAGCCGTCGCCAGAAGTCCACAGTATCACCAAGCCGTGACGCCGCAACATGGTGCCCGTCGAGTACAAGCTGTGTGAAGCTGCCGCGAGAGAAGAGAGTCGGCAAAATGGGATGCTGTGTATGATTGCATGTTGCCAGGTTCACATTCGTTCACTTATTTCTTTATGACAATAAATGGTCCAACCATTGGCGCCGTGTCTTGGCTGACCCTCTTGCTCACAGTTCCAAGGCGCCACACTGAATCACACCGCTCACTTCTGGAAGTCGTAGCTGGAGCAGTTGGTGAACGTGGTCGTGCCGACCTTGTAGGTCATGCCGTCCTTGGTGGTGTAGCCCGTGGGGATCCACGACCCAATCACCTTGTCCTGGCCCTGGAGCAGGTACCGGTTGTTGA